>JAFIRS010003377.1:0-139122 GCA_018342105.1 Gonioctena quinquepunctata
ACCAAACCAAACAAATCCGATGCGATGCGCAATCTGTATGGATTTGAGGGGATTCTCTTGACATTCAGCGCACTCATCAATACTCGCAGTTCACTCTTAGCTCTCTCACAGGACAAACGCCCTCCTTTCTTGGAGAGTGCAAGGATTCATGAAGGTCATGACTACACAGAATATGTATGCCTACACCACAACTTTAGTCAAGATCAAACAAAAATCGAGATCAAATCTTGAGGTTGCCGAAACAATCCCAACATCAAAACTCTAGGTCAAATCTCAAAGTCAAAACTTAATGTTATGAATCTCAAGGTCAAACTCAAGGTCAAAACTGAAGTCGAATCTCAAAGTCGACGAAACCCCATGTCAAAACTCAATGACAAATCTCAAAGTCAAATCTCAAGGTCAAACACACACACATTGCACACCTGCAACTATTCAAGGTCACACGTGACGTCATAGTGGTGGGGGGAGAGCCAGAACCGGCTTAAATCTCCTACTTATATATATATATATATATATTGCCAAAAGTTGGCCTCTACAGATAAAAAAATTGATTACAGAACAATGCAATTTGCAATCATTTGCAGTTTAAATTTATATAATAAAAACACATTCTCGTCTTGAACAAAATTAATGTAATATGCAATTGTAACTTAACTGCACTCCATTAAATACCAAAATTGATGAAAATGCTTCCTGCCAACATAACTGTTTCACTTCTTGAATGTTTCGGATTTTAACCAACGGTTAATTGAAGGTTTCTGGTTAAGTGAATCAAGAGATCACCATGCCTGTGAAACCAGGCCTCAATGAGTAGTGGCTAGCAATCCAAAGCCCAGTCAAAACTTTGACAATGGCAAGTAAATGATGTAAACAACATTTTATTGTGACAAGTTTGTTGGAGAGCAGATCAGTTTGGTACTCTTATGAATCCCAATTAAATTTTGGCTATTGTTTTTCCCCCGTGTATATAAACTATCTAACGACGAACCCCATAGTAGCTTCCGAGTCCGGAATCGTGATGGGAGAGTTGTGGCAGACTCTGCGATCGGGACAGTCCGCCTCTCCTCGTTCTTTCATCGCTCGAAAGCTCCTCTTCGGTCGTTGCCATTCCTACCAGTCGTTCGCCGAGAAGAAGAAGAAGGACTAAGCCGGCTGAAATTCTTCAGTCTCATTCTTCACACGCATATAAACGTGGTTGGGCACGGATAAAATCTGAGCGCTGGAGCTTGGTTGTGCTGAAATGGATCAAGAACTTATGGGCTTGTCGTTGGGTCACACAGAAACAACAAAAATTTCGCGTATATCGTTTGTATATTGAATGGGAAAAAACATGTGACATGAAAAAATGGGTATGAAATCATATAATTGTGAAAACATGAGTTATTACTTAGTTGGTATGTGAACATTCGGAATTTATTATCACCTTCGAGAACCCATCAATTGGACCAGTTCCCTTCAACCAGTAGGCTGGTTCACATTTCGAAAAAGGTGAAAAAGGGAATGAATAAAAAAATATGATCGAGGGCTGACACTTTAAAGAATATAATCCCGTCGCATTTTTTTATTAATTATTATTATTATTATTGAGAATTTTTCATGTTCAATCAGAGTCGTGTGGGAAAGGGAAACATTCTCAATTGGATATTGATAAAAAGATTTCTCTGTGAATTGAAAAATCCACGATAAAAATGAAGTTATTCTTCGTGAATGTCCAACAGAAAACAACTACTTTTCCGGATTAAGCCACGCTGGACATTGAACTACATCTGATAAATATTCTTATTTTATGAACATCCTGTTCATATTTTCAACAATTCAACAGAGTCGTGTGATTATGTAATAATGGTACTGAAATTATATCGCTTCGTGAAGATGTTCTTAGATTCATTCTCAATTAGATTATGTTCTGAAATTGTTCATTATTGAATTCAAACGAGAATAAATTAGAATTTAATTCAGCTGAATGTTTTCTTCATAATATAAAATATTACTTTTTGGGTTTGTTTGAAAAAAATCTATTAATTTTAAGTTTGAGGAAATGTAGCTTATTGAAAAATTCTGAATTTTTTTCCAATGTTCCATAGATTTTTCTGTTTTAAGAATAAATCTGACAATATATTTTTGGAACGAAGTTCCTTATCGCGCGTTGCGAAAGGGGGCTAGACGGAATAAATTAAGACCAGAAGTTGTAACGACACTTTTTGCTGTAGTTGTAAGCCGTGCGGCGTGCGCGTGTTTCTCTGTCTGTCTCTCTCTCTCTCTCTCTCTCATAGAAAGCAAGCCAGTTATTTTCGTTTCGTCTTTCTATTTCGCATTGAACAGTGTGGTGTCGCGACGATTATTTTTGTTGAGTGTATACAGGTTTCTTGTACATAATAAATAATAATAAAAAATAAAAACAATAATGAATCATGACAGTGTTTCTGCACAAGTTCCGGATATTGCTGATGGAGTTAGGTAGGTAGAGATTCTATACAGACAATAACAAATGCTTATGTATTTTTAGCAAGTACGCATTATAACCTCTCTTTACTATTGTGCTAACCAAGTTATACGCGTTATAATCTCTCCATTATTGTGTGTTTAGCAAGTGTACGCGTCATAACTTTAATAAATTTAAAAGCAAATTATATTTTAATATTACAATATCAATGCGTATGTACTGAAATTGAGCCTACTGATTAAGTTTATATTACATTATATTTGTTAATAATAAAAGAAATATTATTATAATATTTATATTTAAATTTAAAAAAAAACCACGTATACCGACACGTTCAAAACGAATAATATTTTATGACTCAGACCGATATTTTTTTTTCGTTATTTAGGTAAATATGACTGGTTTTGATATTTTTATTAGAATTGGAACATAATGATTATTCAAAATAAATTGTTTTAGAAGAATGAGAATGTAAACCAAGAAATCCTCATCTTGTGAGAATATTCAAATAATTGATATCAGAAAAAATATTGTTGATTTTTCAAACTGTGAAAACACTAATAATCACCCTGAACAAATAATTTGGAAAATTGTACTTTTTTCAGTTATTTTGTACTCGAATAGATAAAATATATGGATCCTCTGCTGACAGTTCAGCAAACAAATCAGGGCTCAAATCTCTGGAGACGGTGGACTGCTCCGCTATAAGAATAGCATTGGCAGCTTTCTGCGCTCGCCCAGTAGAAAGCCTGATCTGCGAAGCAGGAGAAACTAGTCTTCACCATCGTCGTCAATACCTATGCCTCGCATATGCGGCCAAAATAGCCTCAAACCCTGAACACCCAACATTCGGTCTACACGAGATACTCTAATCATTACCAGATACGGAAACGGTCTCCATCGCCCCTCTATGAGAAAATAAAGAGATATACATCTGAACAAAAAATCACATTCCCCCGTTTCTTTCCAGCAACCATCCCAGTCCCCTCTCCATCGACAATAAACTCCCCAGATTGTGATACTACTCTATTACACTTCAGAAAGGGTGACACCAACCCAGTTTTCATCAGAACCCATCTCAAAAACATCTTGAATAATTTTCCGGAAGCCAAGCTCATCCACACAGACGCATAAAGAACAAACGACGGCACAAGGGCTGCCTTCATATGCAACAATATCACGAAAATGTGAAGTAGTCTCACTGGTGAGTTAAGAAGTTTCACTGGTGAGTTATATGCAATTTACCAGGCCCTCTCCCACGCACGACAAGAAAATATCCAGCAGCCGCTGATTATATCGGATTCCCTCAGTGGCATCTGTGCAATCTGCATAATTTACTCCAGTCACCCCATAGTGGGAGCATTCAAAAGACAACACTCCATACTGGAGGAAACGGATAACTTTCAATCTCATATTGGTATAAGTGGTAACGAAGCTGCAGATCAGTTAGCAGTCAGGACAGTATCAGATATAGAAGCTAAAGAGGTCACTCAAACTGTAGTATCAGACTTCAAAATCCACATCCAAGAAAAAACCTGGGAAAACAAGTGGAGCGAATCGAACTTCAAACTTGCAGAAGTTAAATCAACTGGTAAACATTGGACAAACTCCCCAAAAGATAGAAGATCTCAGGTAATACTCAAGGCTCAGATTTGGTCATACCAGAATTACCCACAGTCACCTTCTTGCTCGGAATGATCCATTTACTTGCAATGAATGCGGAACAGCCATCACTGTGAAATACAAGTCGCCAAGTGCACAAAGATCAACGGAGTAAGACAACTATGCAACCTTCCAATGGACCTCAAGGACATTTCGAAAGATAACCCCAGTGCAACCAAAAATGTTATAAGTTACATCATGGACACTGATCTTTACAATGAAAGGTGATGTATCGCAACCAAAAATGTTATAAGTTACATCATGGACACTGATCTTTACAATGAAAGGTGATGTATCGAGTTGTATACTGCCTCTGTATCTAGCGTACCGCACTAATAACCTTTGATGGTTGATGCGCAAATCTAAATACGGAAAATATGCTTTTGAAAAATATGCAACCAGTCCATTTGGTAATGGGAATATTTTGAGCAAATGGTTCAGAAAATCATTAACATATTTTTTCTATTGTATTTTTTCTTGAAGATCAAGTGTGGAAAAATGAAGATTTTTATCAGCTCATTTTTTTCTTAATGATGGATATTAGATTTGAGAGATTGTAATATCACAATAACATTGAGAATTAATCTAGGAAAGTCTCCAAGAATCGGAATAATTATAATACCATTAGTTAAACAATCATAAGAGATTCAATATTTATATTCAGTAGTATACAATTTTCGTTTGTACAGAACCGATACGCTAACGACACCGAGCTCTATGTACAACATACTGTTACGAAATGGGTTCGTTTATTGGAATACTCAAATTAATCAATGTCCATTTATTATACTTCGACAAAACATCAATATGATGCACTCTGATAATAAAATACTCGATCACAGTTTACTACTGAAATGTACTGCGTAACGCACTGCACTCAATAACAAATCTCCTTAAGCACGCTAATATGAATAACTACTTGTTTCTCTGCACAACAGTAGTAATCCACTGAACTAATTCAAGCGGCAAGCGGCTGTTTTTATATTCAAAGGGCAAGTCTAGTATTCCCGAGAATGCCGTTTCCTGAATCATTTGGCTTATAGAAAACAACGCAGGGGTGTACTTTAATCTGCTGAAAGTTGTTCATATATACCAGGAAAATATTCCTTTTTCCGAGAATAAATCAAAAGAGGTTATACCTGTTACCTACTTCTGTGACACCAATTACAATCCACAATCGATTCAAATGATATAATAGATATAAAAATACATAAAAAAAATAAAGTACACGTTTTTAAGCATAATATACATATTTCATACCCATTTTTCCATTCGCAAAAAAATCATTTCCAATGCAATAAATATTGTCCAACGATTTCGTGTTCCAAAAATAACAACATTTGATAACGGACAATTATTTTTTGTAATAATTCATATCACTTCAACAAAAGAGTATTTCGAGAAAATTATTCCCGTTGACCGGTTCATTGTTATTTTTTTCGGAACCTGTACCGATAAATATCAATCACTCGTTTTTTCACACCACATGCAGCACTTGCATTCATAAATCGACGTGTTCCAAATAAGAACAACTGCCCGAGGCACTGCCATTTTAATTGAAATCTGTTGATTGAAAAAAAGTTGTTTCTGCACACATTATTCACTTGCCGACAGAACTCGAACGGTATAAACGTCGTGACAAATTGTTTTTGTGTTTTCCAAGGAACCGTGAATTAGGTTCCAGTTCTTTCACTTCATTCATGATTTTCTTTATCATGGAAAACATGTGCACAAATGATTGCACGCTTTTGAAGAATGGCCTGTTAGGTGGAAAATTATGAGAATATCAGGGTGAGGTTGCAAAACGTACATTTGTAGCGATTTGTAAACTGAAAAAATCTGGGTCACAAGAAAAATAACAAAAAATAAATACCAATCTAGAAAGCCAATAAATAAGTATTTCAAGAGGATATACTGCCATTACCGAATAAATTGTCTTTAATTTTTTATTAGCATATAAAAAACAAAGAATATAGAATGGAATACGGATGTTTCCAGTCAACATATCGGGGACTATATCTGTTGACATTCCCAAAAACTTTTTGTTTCCTTCCTATATGCTGGATGAAAAATACTTCATTGTGGGTAATAAATAAATCAGTTTTTTCTTTCGAACAGAATGATATCATCCTCACACTTAGGCAGATTTTGCCTGTATGTTTATTCCAATCTTACTCCCATTTTTTTTTAAATTTATAAATGCAATGGACAGGGTATCGTATCACGATGGGGTTCGTAACTTGTGATTGTCTGTTTATTTACCATTGGATGTCATCACTTTTGTTCATATTAATATTATTCATTCTGAATGTAATAAGACATACATGTATCACACACAAGCCCTCGAAGCTCCTGTGATTTTTTTAAAGTTTTTTTTTATTTTCATATTTTGTTCTCCAAGTTTTATTACATTGTATTTGGAAAAACAATGAAATAAATATCATTATTATTATATTATAACTGTATTTAACTGTATTATAACTGTATTTAAGCTGTATGGGGTCGGAGGCTGTATGGGGTTGGCTTTAGAATAGCCCCATGGTAAATCCTGCCTGTCGTAAGAGGCGACTAAAAGGATAACCGTAGGTGGAAGATGATCTCATCGCCCGGTGAAATACCACCATATCGACTTTGTGTGCTGTGAAATGGATCATTCCATGTTTCAGTGTTCGGTCGATACTTTCCGGTCTCCCTCTTTTCTTTTCCCCAATTCCTCCTTTATTTTCAGGTGCATCCTAATAGTAATAATGATGAAGTCTCCTAGAGTAAAACACTCCGGAAGCAAAATACCTCTCCATTCGGATTTCCGGGCGAGAAGTACTCGAGGGGACTCAACATTAAAGATTAATTTCATCCGCGGACTCTACAAGAACATCAATGACGTCCACCATCACCTACAGACGAAAAAACCGGATATTCTGGCTCTAACAGAAACACAAGTAAACTCGTCCACCAACAAGGTCCATATGCTTTGTCCTGGTTACGAACTCCATTCTCGATTCAGGTTCAAAGGTGGAGAGTCTGCCTTTACGCTAAGGCTAACCTTTCATGCCAGCGTGAAGAGAGTTTGGAACCGAAAGACTTTGATGTGATGTGGTTCAAGCTATCTGATACCAAACTGACTAAGTTCCTCTGCTGCCTTTACCTATCACCTAATGAACCTTCATATAACGACCTCTTTGAGTTTTTATCACTCAAACTGGACTACATTCAGGAGAACCATCCAACAGCTGAAACCATTATCATGGGAGACTTTAATGTACATAACGCTGCCTGGCTCAAATTCTCTAACAAAACAGATGATGCGGGTCGTCAAGCCGGGGCCTTCGCCATCATTCATGGTCTAGAACAACTGGTCGAGCTACCAACCCGCATCCCTGATGTCAACAACCAGTCTGCCAATACACTAGATCTTTTCCTCACCACCAATCCTGACCCGTATAGAATAGAAGTTTGTGCCCCATTCGGAAACTCTGATCACACCCTCATCTCCACAACATGCTCTTTCCATTTACCATCGAGCTGCACAATACCACCCCGTCTCATGTGGCATTACAATTCGGCCGACTGGGAAGGTCTTCGTATGTTTTTCTCAGCGTTTCCATGGAAGAGAGTTTGTTTCTCTTCAGTAGATCCAACACGATGTGCTGAGACAATTTCTGAAATCATCATGTTGGGGATGCAAACTTACATACCGAATACCGAAAGAAGAACATCATCCGATAAGACCTGGTTTAACAGAAACTGCTCTAGAGCTGTGGCTTCCAAACAGGCAGCATACCATCGATGGCTAAAAAATCCGGGCCATGAGACCAGAGCAGCATATGTCGAGGCTAGAGGCATATGCAAAGAGACAATAGAATGCTCAAAAGATGCCCACAATGCCAAAATAAGATCAAAACTTGCTGAATGTCCTAACGGATTCCGTTCATTTTGGTCTTTCGCCAAAGCTGTGGGAAGAAACTTCACTTCCAGCTCATTTCCTCCTCTAACCAAAGAAGATGGAACACTGGCAACGACTGCCCAGGAAAAAGCCAATATCTTTGCGCACCTATTTGCTGGAAATTCCACTCTGGATTCATCGGGAAAACAACCCCCGAACATTACACCTATTGACAGTCACATGCCCGAGATCACCTTCCGCCAACGTACTATCAGAAAGATTTTGCTGGGTCTCAACACCAACAAAGCCTGTGGATCTGACGGAATCCCGCCGATTGTTCTCAAGAAATGTGCCCCCGAACTAACACCTGTTCTTTGCAAGTTGTTCAACCACTCTTACAATTTGGGGGTATTTCCGTCCAATTGGAAAATTGCGAGAGTACAGCCAGTCAAAAAGGCAAAAAGGCCCTACCTAGCAACTACAGACCTATCGCACTGCTATCTATCATTTCAAAGGTTATGGAAAAAGCCATCAACATCGAGCTCATGAAATATCTGGAAGACTCAGGAATTGTCAACGATAGGCAATATGGCTTCCGCCATCAGAGATCAACTGGTGACCTGCTCGCTTACGTCTCACATATATGGCAGCTATCTATTGAAAAGTATGGAGAAACTTTAGCTGTGGCAGTAGATATCTCCAAGGCGTTCGATCGAGTTTGGCACCAGGGACTCCTCGCCAAGCTTCCGTCTTATGGCTTGCCCCCTCAGCTGTGTTCTCTGCTTGCTAGTTTTCTCTCAAACAGGTCTCTCCATGTAGTGGTCGATGGAGTTTCATCTGACACTCTACTCATAAATGCTGGTGTTCCGCAAGGATCTATTCTCGCACCAACACTATTTCTACTTCACATCAACGACCTGTTGAAAGCAACTCCATGTCCAGTACACAGCTTTGCCGATGATAGTACCCTCCATACCGTTTTCTCTTCCAGGGCCCCTATATCAGCCCGTGAAACCAGAAATGAACGAGGAAGAAATGTTAATAATATAAATATGGACTTAGTAACAATTCTCGAGTGGGGATCTAATAACTTGGTAGAATTCAATGCAAACAAAACACAAGCATGTCTTTTCTCTAGAAAAGCCGATCTCACTGTGCCTAACATAACTTTGTCAGGAGTAACCATACCACTGAAGTCATCCATATCGATGCTTGGTATTACTATCAGCAATAACCTTTCCTGGGAAAATCACGTGAGGTCCATTGCCAAAAGTGCATCCCAAAAACTTGGTTTTTTGTTTCGTGCCAACAGCTATTTTACCCCCACTCAGCTGCTTATGATCTATAAGGCACAGATCCGACCTGTCCTGGAATACTGGTTCCCATATTTGGAGCGCGGCACCTAAACATATCCTGAGGCTATTGGATTCTGTCCAAAAAAGGGCAATTCGTCTCGTCGGTGATGCCTCGCTTACAAACTCGCTCACTTGTCTGGAACACCGTAGAAAAGTTGGCGATTTGTCTCTATTTTATAGATATTTTCATGGGCGATGCTCTTCTGAAATATCAACAATCGTTCCTGCTTTGGCAGTCTCTTCAAGATTCACCCGTCAAGTTCAGTCATCACACCCCTTCGTGGTCACTTTGGAGACCTGCAGAACATCACTTTCTAAAGACTCGTTCATCCAACGAACAGCGAGGCTTTGGAACTCATTGCCTAGGGAGGTGTTCCCCGAGGCATACAACCTCCAGAAATTCAAGAAGAACACCAACTCCTACCTTCTTTCCCTTGGTTCCCACGATGTTCTCTGAACATTACAGGATATCCCTTTTCGTGGGAACCAGAACATAAAAAAAAAAAAAAAAACACTGGAACATATATGGTCTCTCATCGATACTATTGAAACAATCATTTTGGTTTACAAATATGGACAATATAAAGATACCTGGAAATCATTTTTAATAAAATTTCCTGTTATTTTGAATGGATTGTAAAATTTTTGTCCAAACAGCATTGGAAAAGATAAAAAAAAACAATTTCAAATAAAGGTTATTTTGAGAGATTCTAAGTTAAGTTTCACCATTTTTACACAAAGTCACAGAAACTATGAGCATAGTTCCCATCTCGAAATATTCCTATTGGAATAAGTGCGTCGAAATTGATATGGCAACCCTGTTGGATACCAACTTGTAGTAAAAAGCAGTATATGGAAATCAACTATTAAAAATTAATCTGAAACCATGTATAATCTTATACCAGCTAATAACTGTCTGATTATACATATTATTCTATTTTCAAATGTATAATTGATATTTCCATTATAACACAATTATTGTAATCTCACATGTGAAAATAAATGGCCCGATTCTGTTTCTTGTTCACATCAACAGTATAACACAGATCAGAGGATTCCAGGGACACATTTTATGCTATGCTGATGATACAGCGTTAATATTCAATGGTGAAACATGGCATGATGTTTCGCATACTGCAGAAATAAATCTCCAGATGATAATTTACTGAGTTTGAATGTTATAAAAACCAAATTCATGACTTTTTCACTAAATTCCATTGACCAGCCAAGCAATATTGGATTAAAACTACATAAATCCAGTTGCACAGACGTGTTATTTTGTAAGTGTCCAACCATCAATAAAACTACATCCATAAAATATTTGGGTGTAGTCATCGATCACCACTTGACATGCAACAAACACGTGGCTCAAGTCATGAAAAGAATAAAACGTTTTTTGCATAAATTCTATATCCACCGAGATAATCTCATTAAAAAAAACTGATCACAGTCTATAACTCCTTATCAGAGTCAATTATTCGGCATTGTATCGTAGTATGGGAAGGTACTTTCAACAATACGTTAAATCTTCTTCAAACGGTACAAAACTCGTTACTAAAAATAACGAAAAAAAATGCGTTTCTCAACGGAAAAACTCTACCAAGAAGCGAGAGTACTGAACTGCTATCAGTGGATGTTCACAAATATCAACAGATATAGAACAACCACACCCAGGCTCACAAGATTATCAGAAAAATCAAACATCCAACTACCAATATACAGAAAAAGCCATACGCAGATATTTGTTTTTTTCTTTGGTCCTAAGCTATATAACATCCTTCCTACAAACCTGAAGAACATCAACAATATCAATAAATTAATAACATTTTTCGAGAAAAACAATTGCCGTTTCTTCCCCACATCCCGACAGCCACTTATTAAATTTATTCAGTATTAGTATTACAATTTACTTAAGCTCTATAATAATGTATCAATTCACTAATTAGTTCTGTCATAAAATTATTGTACTTTTCAAATTTCTTCCCATGAATAAGAAAAAGAGCACTTGAATGCCTATGTTGTCTTCACCCATTTCAGGAAGAATCATGTATAAACGAATCATTTACTGTATCAGGTTGTACATCATTTGAATTTGAATTGAAAAATCTTTAATTGAATATAAACGTGAATGAACTGCTTATAATTCAATATGTAAGTTTAAAAACGCATTCCCCATCATTTCATATTTTTTGAAAATTATCGTTGTTCCCGTGAGCTCTTTATACGTTATCAAATATGAGAGCTCATCTTTTTGACATTTTGTTCATGACAACGAATTAAAACTGGATATTTTATTATTTTTCGGCATAGGCAATAAAACAGTCTGTGGGAGCTAAAAACTCATTATCTCCTCTTTCCATTCTACTCACTGAACACTGTTGTTGGCAAATTATACCAAAAACTACAGAGACAGAAATCAAAGGAGTAAACAAGACATCCCCCAACATTTGGAATGTTTTCAAAGTCAAATTGCTCGTAACGAATAAGTAAAGGAGTTGCAGCTCCCAGCTAGACAGTGAAAAGGGAAAGTTTAATCCCACGCCTTATTAACCCCGTGATATATTCAAATTGCCTGCCGATAGAAATGTCGGCAGGCGAATTCCGGTTAATAGTACTAACAAAGTTTACAATATCAAATTTCAATCGAACGAATGAGCCAGATGAAATTTTAATCAAATAAACTATCTGAGCGATATAATATTTTGACTGTCTCATAAAAAACACAAATGTGCCGCATCCAAACATTTTTGGATCTGGATAATCTACAGGGTGTTTTTTAAACCGTAAGAATATCAAGGAGTTATTCCCTGGGCTATTCTAAGATTATTTTGTCCTCTCATGATTTTTGATAACTCGCTTTGTTTCAAACATACAGGGCGAAGAAAATATTCGAAAAAACCAATTTTGATATTTTTCAAATTATTAATGTAGCCGAAATGTATGGCGTACTACACTGGGCTTACCAAGTATAATTTAAAAAAATGCGTTGTCATCTTTTAACAACATTTCGATTACTATGAACGGCTGTTTTATCCACTAACAGCAGACAAGTGCGGACATTCAAAAGAAAATCAGTTTAAACGTGGATTTCAATTGGATACGTATCGTGATTGATCATTTTGTATGCGTCGAATTTTTTAAGACTGCCTGAAATAATCATTAAAAAGGCACGGTGTATGGGAATTCAAAATTAGATACCAGCGCCAGAGAGGCGAAAATTCAAACCAGACATACATACGTACATTGTTTGATTTCTCATAGGTTATACACTTGTGTTTGGAGTTTTTTTTATATTTCCATTTGGTATTATTTTCCAGTTTTTTTTGTGTAGTGTTATTCATTTCAAACTCTAGTGAAGTGGTGTATTCAAATCTTGAGACAATATCATTTGCGAAAACTCACTTGGAAGGAGACAATGTAATTTGCTTGCCGAAAAAATCTTCTTCGAAGTTTGTGGATAGCTTAGTGAAGTCATCGCGAATTATTGTTATGAATTATTTTGAAGAAATGTTATACATTATTTGTGAATGTTCAAATTGAAAATAAAACTAACAAAAACAGTTTTTTTATTTCATCTAAAACAAACAAGATGGTGTGAAAATGTGTCATTATCACCTAGATATACATATATAGTCACTCTTTTTCCATACTGTATGAATAATCTTTGGTATGTCGAATAATATCTCTTTTTTCTCTTCTAAACTCTCTTTTTTTTTCTCAACTCTCTTTGAAGGTTCTCTCTTTCACTTTTTTTCTTGGCCACACACGATACAGGAACATTTTGGGAAGGAACTGTTTTCTTCTTCAAGTTCCCAAGAGCCCGTCGTCTGTCTATAGACTCACTCAATCCTAGGTTAGTCTGCACCAGTACGCAACATTCATTTTCTCACGGAAAATACTCATTCCAGTACAACGGTATCGTTTTGCCAAGTCACATTGAGGTACACAACAATAATGATTTGAACTTGAATCACTCATTTTCCACTCGAGGATAAACAATAGCAACAGGAAATAAAATCATATAAACATTATGTTTGGAAAAGTAAACAATGAACGTATGTATAGTTTCAAAAATTGACACCACAGGGGGTATCCGTTAATTTGAATTCCCAATAGTGCCAGTCATTTGGGAAAATTCACCAACAAAAACCATGAAAATAAGCACATAAATAAGCACGAAAAAGGCATAGTGTAATAAGAGTTATTTTCTTGCTGATGGAAATTCATTACAAGCTGAGCGGTTGTACATTGAATGTCTTTCTGGCCGTAATGTTCCTGATAGAATAACCTTCCGAAGTATTCATCAACGTCATCTTGAAACAGGCACTTCGAAACGAAGTGGATGACCAGGAAGGCCAATGACAGTAAGAACGGTATTAGTAGAAGAGAATGAACTGGATATGATAGAGGAAGATCCAGGTACTTCTACTCCAAAAATTGCAAATTCTTCGTATGTAAGTAATGGGACTGTTTGAAAAATTCTCAGGGATTATTTGTTGTACCCATACCACATACAATGCGTTCAGGTACTTCTTCTGCTGATTTTCCTTGACGTATTGCATTATGTCAATGGCTTCTCAAGAAACGCAATAAGGAATTTTCCAATTGCCATGTGTGGGCTGAGGAAATCCACATAGGTACGTGAAGATCTTTCAACATCAGTTCTCGTTGGACCGCTATTTCTATCAAAGACTCAACGCGAGATGAATCGCAACTTTTTGGAACAGACGCTACCTCAGTTTCTGGAGGATGTACCATTGACAACAAGAAATGCAAGATGATGCACCAATGCATTTCAGTGCGGTTGCTCGTGAGTTTTCAACAGATACATACGGAAATCGTGGATTGGTGAAGTGGACCTCACTTATAGCCTGCTTGATTCCCTGGATTATTTCATATGGGGCCATCTGAAGTGAAAAACTCAATAAGAAACGACCCTGGTGTTTTTGAAAGAGTTCGGCAGTTAATGAGGAGAAGATTGGATTATTACAACCTAGCTGAAGGTAGTCATTTTGAACATTATATTGTATATTTGAAAATTTTATATAAAATTTTTGGTAATGAAATTTTCCCGCCCTGTATCTTCGAAACAAAGCGGCTTTTCAAAAATCAGCAAATGACAATATATTCCTGGAACAGTCCAGAGTATTTTGCCAGAGACTTAGAATCTGAGTTCGTTTTCACATAGAATCTGAGTTCGTTTTCACGTAATTTTTTTTTTATCACTCACAGAATGTGAGTGATTGGAGTGATGCAAATCCTCACCTGTTTCGTGAAACACATACCCAATTTCCCCAGAAGGTGAATGTTTGGGCAGGTATCCTGGAAACCACATCGTTGGGTATCTTTCTTTAAATACTAATTTAACTGGTGAGGTTTATCTGGAGCTGTTGCAAACCGTTAATCCTTGAAATTTTGGAAGATAATCCAGATGAATTCGGCAATTTGGAAATAACATTCCAACAGGATGGTGCTCCCCAACACTATTACGGTGCAGTAAGAGGGTATTTGGATGAGGAGTATCGTGGTACACAGAATTAGTATAATTGAATAGGTTTTTTCGATACCTTTTAAAAGAGGTGTCGCTTGCCGTAGGGTTCCATTCAAAATTATTGGTCACGATGGCCTTGTGACGTCATCTTTGACGATTTCGTCATCTATCATCACTAGTAGGGAAGTTTACATCCTTTTATATTTAGACCAACTCAATCAAATGATTGTGTGTGAACACAATAGCCTCAAAAACGAACATACAATTAATTTGTTTGTTTTAATGCCAACTTTGGAGTTCCTTTGCCTCAGTGTGCGACGCTGTCAGAAGGACAGCTGAGTACTAGACACTACATTCTATTACCCACCTGATTTATAAAACCTGACAATATCCAAACATTGTCTAATTTTATTCCCCTGATTAATTATCGTTTGTTTTCATATTCATTCACCGGAATATTGTGGGCAGAGCAATTCCTTTCTCCGGACAATGGCTTTCACTGACAGTTGCATCGGTAAATATCTATCACAGTCGTGTTCGGAGTCCATTACAGCATTATTATTAGTCATTATGCAATAAAATGTCTACTTCAAGATTCTATACGCAGAAGTTGCGATCCTCATTTGATTCGATAAAATTATTTAATCGTATAATTGTATGCTCGTAAAAACTAATCGAACGTGATATCATGCCAAGTTTGTCGGAGAAACATGGTCAAGTTGGAACAGAACCGGACTACGAACATTCTTTGTATGACTTTATATACTAGGTATTCATGTGCTGTTCTCAGCACATGTTCTTGAATCAACAAAATACTTTCGAGATGTTGATGAAGTGGAAAAACATTTCAAAAATGATACAAACAATTCCGAAGCCCATGTTAGTTATAAATTCAGTGTTGAGTTTACTGCTAGATAAACCAAGACGAAAACACAAATCAAATTTACAATATTAATCGAAAAATACTCTGTGAGGCATTCTCAAGAGGGTCTGATTCATGAACTGTATAATACTTCGGACCTTTATAGCAGAGAAGATTTCAGAAATAATATACACAAAGTTAGTCAGTACAAAGCTTTTCGAATCATATATGCGTTTGAAGTAGATGGTTCAAACAGATTATGTAATTATTTAGATCCCTAGCCTACTAAGTTCAATATTCAGCATGTGAGTTCTTTCACTCAACATACCAAATTGTAGTTGATTTATTTCTTGTAAGCCATTATAATAAAAATATGATAAAAAGGAACTGTGATTTGATTACATATAAGACGTTTCCTCAGCACTAATCATATATATTTCAAAGAGAGTAACATGTTTTATTCTCTTGCTCACAATTACCAACATATAGCCGTGTGGTGGTTCGATAGCTATCAGAGAACAACTACTTTCCTTGCAAAATCATTGGGTTCCATCTCATGGATACCCACGATTACGTTGCAGCTGAATGAAGTAGCTCATGAGAATTTTTATAGACTCCTATAGACTTCTTTATAGACATAAATTGTGCTCAGATTTTGATTGATTTTTTTTTCGATGAGAATCAAGTTGATGAAAATATGGCAGTTTTTGGCATTTTCTTGGTTTCTGCCGGCTGAACATGAACATCTCAATACCTGAAATAACTCAATACTACATGCCTCTTGGGTATAGTCTCCAAATTCAACGCTCACTTCGAAATGTACTCGTTAGTCCTCAACCACTTTCCTTAAGGAATCTGGGCTACGGGGCACATTCGACTCCAGATTTACAAGATTTACCACTTCATAAGAAATTTTAGTAGGCAGTTGTAGATATTGATAACTAGAAGAATCGTTTGTTCAATTAAACCATTAATAATACGAAAGGAAAAGAAATACAAGATTATTTCTGTATGTTTGTAACGGGATTTATGTTATAATTCGTTCTGTATTTTGGGGTGTAGCAAATCCTTGCAATTCATTTATATATAATATAGGAGCTCCGCAACTATGTTAAACCGTTTTTCCTGTTAGGAAAACAAAAGAGGGTTTTTTTATATCCACCAACCATATTCCGCAAATTTTTCAGAAAATCCCATACTCAAAATGTTCCAAGGAAGTGGGCAGACCTAGACACCAATAATCGAAATAACTTATTGAAAGGTAAACATTCTCAATTGAATATTACGGAAGATTTTATGAAAATTAAAAGTCCACGATAAATATATTTCAATATGAGTATCTCTCAAGAGGTTTTCTAGAACATGAGTAGTAACAGTTTATCTTTCAGCTAAAGATGATTCCACATCTGATGTGATGAACATATTTTCGAACAAATCAATCACAAACTTATTCACATAACAATAACTAAGACAGATTGAGGCTTCAACTACACATTCGAGTAATCGATAAAATATACAAAAAATATATTCTCACCGACCTTAGTAATTCATTGTTATTCATAATGGTGAAGGCAAAAAGTGTGTCAATTAACCAACCAATTATTCCATTGTATTGAGGAGATGGTCGACAACATATTTTTGACAACGATATTTCGTAACGAATTTTTCGTTACTTCCTTATACATGATCAATTTCTAATAATTTTTCCGGTTATTTTTACGGTGATACGGGTCAGTAGTCACTGCTCAGATCGTGAACTGCAATACAGCGATCTTCATTATCGACCATTGAATATGTGATGTCGTATTCATGTCAAGTTGATCGAGTTTGTTTTCAAGTTGAGCATGTGTTTTTTCCATAAGTGTTTTTATAATGGAGAAAAAACCAAGAATGTTTTGTGAAAAAACAGGGGAGGAGGTGATTTGCTCGAACCGAAAGGATGATCGATCTCTCTCTTCGATTGAACCTCGACAAAGGCAGGTGTGGTGAATGAACTGATTCTGGTACGTTACGATTTTTAAATTGAATGACTATCGCGGTTGATATTGGTGGAGTATAATCATTTTCCTATTTCGCAATCAATGTTGTGGTTGATTAACAGTTTTTTATGCTTTTTATATGCTTGTAATATTCAAATTCTTGGAAGTTTTGCATGATACTTGAAGGTCAAGTATAGATTCTATACTGTTAGATTTTCGTCACCTTTGGAATTATCAGTGAATTTACGACTACATTTTTTTCATATTATTTTATATCCAACATATCGTATATGATACTCCCTTTGGCTACTTCCTATCAAAGTTGATTTGTGTTTTGGAGTTAAGTGGAGAAAAAACCCAAAAAAAAAGTATATTTCGGCCATTTTGGCAAATATTTTACGGCACATATCTATGTGGCTGACGGAGTATCCTTTCAGACCATTGGGGACTAATTTTTCTGGAAATCAGTTCTACGCTTTTTCCATTTTTAGGTACCAGATAATTGGTAATTTCGAGTGGACTAGTCCTTACTCACCTCACACTACCAGGGGATTATTCCAAGGATTCCGATTGCAAATGGTGTATTCGACTATTCTGGGACAGTTATGCAGTTTACCTTGTAGGACAGCCCTCCGGTGAGCAATTTTCTTTATTTCATAACTAGACGTTTATGAGATTAATTTTGTTTTCTCTTGAGAAAGAATTGCTTCTGGAGAGGATTGTACCTCTGCTCAACTTGTCTCAGAACACTCGATTTAATATATTCCTCAAGCATAAAATTTGATTCACATTCAATAAGTTCCTTTTATCGATTTTCTTCATTCAATTCACAGTGATGGTTATTCGATTTTTGATCGTTGTAGAATCAATTCATTTCAGTTACTACCTTGTCGTCAAGAGTAGGAAAATTTATTAAAAAAATTTGAGAATAACCTGGCTTATCGTTTCGAAAAGGGAATTGCCGCCCCATTTCGAAATTATCTTTATCTAAGAGAGTTGTGCCCACTGAAAGACATGCGGTCTCCCTCTTTGGTTTATCTCTGAAAATTCTTCAATAAAAAGAATCATTTAACTTTATCTTTATGTAAGAGAGTTGTGCCACTGAAAGACGTGTGGTCTCTCTCTTCTTATCTTAACTGAATAGTATACTTTTGCCCTAGGGCCTGATTAATATTTTGGTTCATAACGTTATATTTTCCTATGGTACTTGCTTTGAAATAGTGTATTTTTTCTCTGGCAACTTTAGAGTATTTTGCTTTAAAACACTATATTTTTTCTCTGGTAAAGTCTTAAGGAAATTTTTATATTTCTTTTACTCATTAAATTTTTTTGACTTTTCTGTTACATTTATTCACCTTATCAAAGCTTCTTTATTTCAAAATTCAACTGAATTTTAACATAACGTTTTGGGTGAGGTTTATTCAGTTCTGTTTTGAATTTTTCTCATTGTTGAATAGCATATTTTATTGCTAATTAATTTTTTTCTATCACTGTTATCTTCTAGTCTTATATATGGACTGAAGAATATTTTTTTGTATGCTATCATTTGCATCTATCTTTTGACTCTAGATTAAAATTTGAATCATGAAAACTTGAGATTCAAAGGATATCCTTCGTTCTCCCCCATATTGTACAAATTTTGATTCCTATCATTTTCTTCGCATGATATATACCACGGAGTGAAGCCACCTACTGAGACAGAAGGACTGATACCCTAGGAGGACATACAGCACGTCAAAATCAGCCTGGTCCGTGAAGATCAAACCAATTCACGTCAACAAGGGGGTCTAAAAATCAATAAATAACCACCCACGACCAGATTCGTTGTCGTACCGCTGAGACCAGTTTCGTCGTCGCACCGCTGAGACCATCTTCGTATAAACCAGCCTTCTCCATCACCCTCCACTGAAGACTTCCGCAGGTATATACCGTATCACCAGCGTCTAGAGGAATCTTGACCATTTATAAATGTTCAAATTTTATTGGGAGTCAGAAATTTTTCATATACATGTAATTTTTCAATTTTTTCATTAAATCTTTTCTACTCTTCAAGTAAATTGTTAAAAGTGTTCATAATTTTTCTATCCAGTCAATGTTATGATTCAGTCTGGAATAAATTTGTTAAGTTGATCCTGCACATTTATTTGCCTTCCCATACAAGCTAGGTGACATTTATTAAGTAAATTTTTGTTTATCTTTGGATTTTGTCTTCAGCAAGCCTGGCGCCCAACTCTTGAACTAGTCAAGTTAATTAATGTATGATGTTCTTAGTGGCCAATTTGATAAACAGAAAAGTCATTAATTGAACCTTACTCACTGCATCTGAGCAGCCTATTGGCAAAGTGATTTCACCTTCTCATATTTGAGTCAGATACTTTGGGGTTCAAAAATAAGGGGTGTTACGATATATAAAGTAAACTAAAAACATTTCACTACGATTTTCAGAAAAAATTTATTGACAAAATGGATTTTCATCAAGTGTTGGCTGGGTCTATTCAAAACACGATATATATGTTTCACTTCGTTTCATTTCAAGAGACATGCACTATTTTTCCAGTTTAGATCCTCCCTTATGATTATGGTGAGTATTGTGGAATGGAATCTCATTATCTACAACTTTGCAAAATTATGCATCCCAAATCATCCTTTCTACAGTTGTACTTATCACATAACAGGGGCGCCGTGGACTGCTGAATATGGACGAAGAAATGGTTCTGGATTAGAATTTGGGATCTCCATCCATGCATGAGGAACGGGGTGAAGTGTTGTTTCTCAGTTGTTTCAAGTTGACTCACTCGATAGAGCCGGTGTCGTTTTCCATTACCATGCTGTAAAACTCAAACTTTCTCAACACGGTGGAAGATTAACAACTATGGAAAAGACGAAACTGCTGCCGCTTCATGTGAATAACCATACATCTTATCTCCTACAAAAACCTGGAATACCAGAGCTGTTACTTGATACTGGTTGCAGACCAACTGAGAACCGTTTGAGACAATTACACTGTTGAAATGTCCAGCATATGAATTATCACCCAAATGGTATAACGAAGGCACTAGTATTGGCTCACGCTCCGGGGATACTGATCCCATTGTGCGGTATCAGAAATCCAGAGATCCAAATATATTGGATCTACTCACTCCCCACCTTCTGGAAAATTCGGGCCAAATGTATCATCATCGACCATCAACTGAATGCCGTATTTTTATCGAGTTCTCAACCAATGAAATGAATTTCTTATAAAAAAGCCAATACCGAGATCCAATTTTTGAACTCAGCAGACTCTATTCAGGCGATTTTCTCAAGCTATAATCTTGGATACAAATATCTCAGCGGCATGCCGCAATGTTAGTGAAACAAATGGAGAAGACACTCCCCAGGGCAGATGTGGAGAGTTGTCATTGAGTATGGAGAGCCAGCTCACCCTGAGTGAATCGAAGCTTTGGATTTGGGGCACTACTCTCAGGAATTGCTATATATACTTATAGAAATCAGTGAATCAACAAGAAAAGTCGAAATACAATATTAGAAATGAATGGTTGTTTCTGCGGTTTCATAATTGGAAGTTCTAATATGAAGAACATTCCTCAAATAATATAAAGTTAGGTGATTGTCATGAACCAAGATGAACGTATTAATGAGATCCAAGTTCTAGTAACTTCACGATGTCTCTGGAGTATAGGAGAATCGTAATTATATAGAGAAATCTTAGTGTATGAATCGGATGAAAGGGTTGAAACGTGTCGGAAAATTCGGAGTTTTTTATTACTTCGAAATTTATTCAATTTGTTAGAAAGTGAATTTCACAGCTTTGGTGTCAAGCATTCCACCAAACTTCTCCAAGTTGTTTTGAGGAAAGAAGATCTGACAAGACTGTGGATAATAACCAATAACTAGCACCACAAAAATAAGAGACTCAATAATTTATAAAGCTATCAAAATGTACAATCACCTATCCATCAACATAAGGAATATTAATCTACCAGACAGTTCAGGAAAAACATAAAGAAAAAATATTGATTCAGCATGCTTTTTAAGATAATGAAATCATTCCACCTTCACTTTATAGTGTATTATTTTATGAATTTTGAAATATTATTGTATGATATCCTACAGTCTGGTATTCACATCAAACAATAGAGTTGTGACACTATCAATTTCTGTTTTCTTGTATTTCAGTCTTCATTATGTATAAAAATTTTGTAACTATAATACACTGATTATCTGTTAAACGAATTTATAGTTTACAACAGTGTCATGATTCCTAAAATTCAATATTTCAGGTTATGTAGCGCGAGTAAGTTACTTTATTTTGTATATATATATACACTTTTACTCATGTAATTAAGCTATGTCTATGAGAATTATATTCTTCCGATAATAAAGTATATCTTTATCGATTGATTGATTGAATTCTAATATGAGATCCTAAGGAACATCAAAACATAGAAAATTGTTGACACGTTTGGTAAAATAGGATGAAGATTTTTTTCTTTACAAAAGTAGTGAATCTTTTTAGTAATTACGTGAATTTGGAATGAATATTCTTCTCAAAGGATTATTGGTCAAGTCTCAGTCGACGAAAGTCTACTCACAATATTATAAGTGATATAGATCTAATAAAGGAACTATACAGCAGGTTTTTTTAACTACGTGAAGATGGAATCTTTTCACTGGTTTTCAAACGTTCAATTGATTTCTTGGACTATCGTCATCGAAATCGGTCATATATAATATTTTTTTCAAGCTCATCTACAACATTTTGGACCACAGTTGTGTTTTGTGTATGATAAATCCCATATTCCAAAACCTTTTTTATTTTAAATTTATATTGACTAATTCAATGAACACAAGAATGAAACTTTTCGTTTCCACCACAGAGAGCAAGTACATCTCTGACCTGATAATAAAAAACTGCATAACAAGTACGGAGCATCTCTTCAATGTCAGATCCCAAGCAGAGGATTATCTTTTTTATATGAGATGATGCAGAGGAAATGAAACAAGATATGGAATAGTTGGCACACCTTTCACGTTTTGATGTTGTGTGTTTTTCTTCGTCGGATGAACTCGAAATATTTTTCTTGGCATTTCGTTTCGGGAGGAGTATCGTGTATGAAATGAAAAAACGCACAAATATTAATGATAAATATAATGAATGAAGGTAAAATAAAAATTAATATATGAAATGATGAGAAAGTTGAAAAAATTGATAATAGTGATGATTATATTTCAAAAAAAAATTGAATATATTTTTCAGATTTTGTATCCTAAGGGATTGAAACTACCCCCGTGAATTTCTGATGACTTAAACGGCAAAATATGTCATTTTTATGTTATTTTCTGGCTTGTATTGAATTGTATTTCTCAGGCGGTTAAAACTACCCCCTATTATGAAGCAGGTTATATCTCAAAAAGAATAGCAGCATTGAATTTTGGTGATGGTTGTATCCCAGAAGGGGGTTTTTCTGAAATTTGAATAAAAAGTGACGAAAAGAATTTTCTGGATACTTGAAAAAAAAATTATCTATAATTTGAAAAAAAAAAAACTTCTATTGCACCCCTGAGCCGGTAGAATCTATCCCTATTATGAAACAGTCATATCACGAAGAGTATCAGTAACAGGAGAATGTAGCATGACGATTACATTCCAGGGGCAGGAACGTACTGAAGAAATTTTAATCCAAAATACGAAACCCAAGTGGTTCAAAATACCCATCAGAATGATTTCAATCTATGAAACTTATTATAGAAATTTTTTAACAGAAAATAAAATTAACCTTCTTAGTCTTAGTGATAATTGAGCTCCTAAACTAATGTGAGTAACTAATTTTGATTCGGCGCCAAACAAACAATTATCAAAGATCATTATATTACTTTGAAGAAGTAATCAAAACGCCGCTGTGCATCTCCCTGTCATCATTTTACTCTTTACCTAATTCAATTGCTAGTTTGTTTGGCGCCGACTCAAAATTAGTTACTCCCATTAGTTTAGGAGCTCAATCATCATTAAGACTAAAGAGGTTTATTTAATTTTTGGCTTTTCCGTTGATTTTTTCGTTGGTTTAATTTTGTGTTAAAGTTTTTATTTTTCAATTTTTTGTGGCTAAAATCTACTAATTACTACCTACTTAATTTTTGATTACTTCCAAAATACTCACTTACCTAGATTACTTCAACTATTAACTGTTAAATAATATGATTATCTACTTTAACTATTTATTGTTATATAATATAAACTATTTTTGAAAGTTCTGGTTAGTTGATTTCATCACTTTGTATTTTATTCATCCTTACATAGAATGTAATTATTGTGATGGATGCAGGAGGATCTGTTAATGTCAACTACATATGTGTGCCAATGTTCACAAGTGAAAAATTATTCCTCCCTTATTTCACTATCCATAGGGGTGGATAATTCCATTCCATATTGGAATATGATCAACTATGAGGTATACCCTATCTAATAAAGAAAGAATCATCCAAATCGGAAAACCCACTAGAAAGTTATGCCTGATAGAATCGGTTAACGGACCAAAATTCAGAGGATGAACGATCAATATCCTCCATTTTGCTATCCTTACGGAGAGATTTTTTTGTTCAAATTGAAATGGGACCAACTTCGAAATACACCCTATCCTATGAAAAAACAATCATCAGAATCGAACTCTTCTGTAAAAAGTTATGCGTGGTCATACATAAAAAAAAATATACGTGTCGAATAGAGAACCTTCGCGAAATTTTCTATTTTATTTTTTGCTTGAGGATACATTTTCATGTGTGAACATAGACTCCAGGCAGTAGAAACTACCCCTATTTTAAAACAGGTTATATTTCGAGGAGTATCGGAGATAGTAGAGTTGAATTCCAAAGGGGGAATCACCCCAGAGGTAGGTATATACTGGGGAAAGAGCGAATCGGAAGAGGTTGAAACTACCCCCTGAATATTTATAATTTTTATCCATGAAATTTTTATCTATGAAACTATTTATATCTATTTTTATCTATGAACCTATTTATAAAAATTGGCAAAACATATAAAAAAATTTTCACGAAAATATTTTTGATTTATGAATTTTGGAGAGCATTAGAAAGCTACCCCTATCATAAAACAGGTTTTTAAGAATTGATAATATGGAAAATAAAATTATGAACGAGAGTTACATTCCGGGGTTGATTACGTTATAAAGAACGATTTTTCAAAATTTGAATTCCAAGTGATCAAACCTAACTAAAAAATGTTTATCATATGCATTCTTCCATTCAGAGACAATATATTTGATGGATGATTAACTTGAATGGAATTTTCGAAATCCAATCAATTCATGTTTTATTTTAATCTAACACTCATTTTTATTTTATTATAACATTCGAGAAACCCAAAATCTTTATGTGCTGGTTTCAGAATTGAATTGCCTTTAGGATAATGTTCAACACGATTGCTCTCGAGAGTAGGGGTTTGAAGTGTGTTATTCCTTTTTTACTTCAAACAGTCTCTCTCCGAACAAAAATCGACGTATCCGATGATTATCAAGGCTCGTTTTTGATAATTTATTGAGAGTGGATAGTCTCGAGTGGCCCACCGTTACAGTAATTTTCCCATTGCTAGGTACTTCTGCTGGAAATCCAACAGGAATTTATGACGAACAAAACGGACTGAACGAACTGTGTGAACCCGAGGTGTTTGCCCAAAATATCGAATGAAAAAATCAAATCTTTATAAAATTTCCTCATGTGGACGAATAAAACACTGGTTTTATTACCGGTTTGCATGCAGATTCGTCTTATCGCTTGTGAAGTTATGAAGATTTTCCAGCGATTCATACGACAGATATATTTCTGACGTATAAAACTGCGAATATACCCAGTATACACATAATGTGTATGAAACGTTTCAACGGAACTCTAAATCGAATCATTTGAAACATTCTGAACGCACATTTCAGAAATATATCATAAACGTCTAACATTTCACATTCACAAGGAAATGTGTCTAAAATGTTTCAAATATACCGACTGAAAGGTTTCAAATGTATGAAACGTTTCAACGGAACCCTAAATCGAATCATTTGAAACATTCTGAACGCACGTTCCAGAAATATATCATAAACATCTAACATTTCACATTCACAAGTAAAAAATGTGTCTAAAATGTTTCCAATGTACAGACTGAAATGTTTCAAATGTACAGATAAAACCTACCAACATAACCTTCAAGTTACTAATGATGAATGCCATTTACTCATTATACGCGCATGCGCTGATGTTTTGCGGGCGACCATCCATAAGTATGATCACAGATTACAGCACAGTGGTATTTGGTATTTGTTGTTATGCTGTGGACCATCTTCAAATATTTTTTTGCCATTGTCGACGGTTATACACTTTTCTAAGGGAGAGTTTAATGTGTAATCATTGAAATTATAATGAATCGCCAATATCAGCTACGTAAAACTGTTTATTTTAGGCAACTTATTTTGGAGGCTAAGTTATGGCGTCTTTACTATTTTGGTAGTTTAAGAGTTTTTCTCATCTGTCTGGTTCAAACATAATAACTTTCGAAAACAGATCTTGTCTATCGGATCTAAACGATTTAATCCTGAATTCATTAAATAATCATTTACATTGGTGATTTGTTGATTTGGTGCATGCTGCCTGCATGCACTTGCTAATTGTCTTCAACATTGTTTCACAGAAAATACTGAATTCAATGGGAAACAGACAAATCAGAAAAACTGCAACGCTGACATTTCAAATAATTTTTCATTTGATAATTAAAATATTGCTTTCCAGATTTATGTATGTACTGGTAATCATAACAATAAATATGGATAGGGAAAGAATGTTCAAAACAAAAAGACAGTGATATGAAAAAATACCTATCCCCTTGATAATTTGATAGTTAGGTATATCAACTCTGACAGGTGCATGGTTCTTCAATGAATACAAAATATGGAGGCTTCCGAATAATCAGATGGAAGTATTAATTTCAATCTTGCCTTTTTTCGATGTCAAGAGATTCACTTTTTTTGCGAAAATAATATTCATATTAATTCATTCGAAATGGTGTTCACTTGAATTATTTTTTCAGATGCTGCACGAAAGCGATTTCCTAGTATGTGTAATACGGAATTCAAAAAACACACCGCTACCTGGTTTCGATTGGCAACTCTAAGGTTCAAAAGGGAAACTGTAGATATATTACAATCCACCTCCAGCCCTATAATGTTGAGTATATTCAGTATAAATATATTATACATATATATTATTGGCTAGAATGAAAATAATTTGTTCAGACCTTGCTTTATTCATTTTCTGGAACAATGTCAATTATCATAATCATCACTATGCAAAAACGGATTCTGAAAACATTGGAACCGCTAAATATTATAGTTATCAGTAAGTGTTATTGTAACAAACAGGAAAAGCCAATATCTATTCCAAAGACCAACTATTGCATTTGAATCATCAATGTAAATCCTAGCTTAACCTACCTACTTTTCATGAATTATGTGAAATGTTTCATGAATGTTCAATAACATTTTATACAGTTATATCATATGTTCCTTATATGTTTTTTTTCTCAACATTGCACGTGGAATATTTCGAACTGAGTTCTTGAGCAGTTATTTTATGTTTTATATATGTTCCTTCTGAAACATTGCCAGTGAAATATAGCTGAATGTATTTAAACACAGTTGGAATATGTTCCAGAAACATTTTTATTGAAATGTTTCAGTGAAACGTTTCATAAGTAGGTCATTTCTGGTGTCTGGTATGTTTCACAAATGTATCTGAGTCAAAAGAAGGAACATTTGAAAAGAAAAATTTGTTGTTTAAGAAATGTTTCAGACAAATATTTTGGTTATCTGGGTAGGTACCTGAAAAATAACTTCTGCCCAACACAAAATATTAACAATGAATACAATATTCCGAAAACTGTTTAGAAGGTTTTTTTAAACAAAGCTGTACATTCCTGATTGTTTTTATTTATTTCGCCAAATTAAATTAATTGAATGTTAATTTCATTCAAATGAAAATCACTTTTAATTGAATTGTTCCAACCGAAAATAACATGGCATCGTACCTGTAGGTGGCATGGTGATGAAATTTGAATTATATCGGACTTTCAATGGGGCCAAACAAAGTATAAGGCTGAGAAATGTATTGCGTCGCCGCTATGTACTTTTTTTAGCGTAATAGGCAGTCACATAAAATTATTCCAGTTTGTTTGGGTTTTGTGTAGCGTATTTAGACCAAAGCTGAAGCCTTTAAAAATGGTAAAAAGTGAAAAAAAAATATAGTAGGAAGAAACCCATTGAAAATGGAAGAGAATATAACAAAAATGAAAGGAAAATAATTTACGGGCGATCTGAGGTCGGGAAGTGGAGGGGGGAAGTCCTATGGAAAAAAGTTTTTCTACTTCAAAATTTATGTGAAAAATTCATATAACCAAGTTTTTGGTTTTTATTTTTATCATTTACAAAAAAAAATTTGTTCACGAAATTTGGTAAAAACTTACCTTTTTATGTCTCAAATAAACTGTAATTTTTTTATTTTAAATATTTATTTTTTCACCTTATTTTGAGGTGAGATTTTTGTTCGTTAAAATCTCTACTTTCTGATTGTATAAAAAAACATTACTATGGTAAATGTTCTCAGAAAATGCAAAAAAAAGAAAACAACTCGAATCCGATTTTTTTTTAATCATTGTGTACAATTTTCAGCTATTTATTAAAATTCACACTTTAATTACTCGAAAAACGTATGATTTCATGTTACATTTTTAAAAAAAAATTGCAAATCGAAATATACCAAATCGAAATTAACAACCAAATAAGTTAATAAAATCAATATTTAATAAGACATCTACAATATTTTTACCGTGGATTTTTCAATTCACAGAAAAAAATTTCTATTCAATATTCAATTGAAAATGTTTCCCTTTTCAACATGAATATCCCACAAGAGGTTATCTTGAAACATGGAAGATAGTGCCTGAAGTTTATCTTTCAGTCGCAGATGATTCCACATCTGATTTAATGAACATTCTGTTCATATTTTCAAACAAATCAATTTTGAGAAAGTTGTAGAATCTTCTTCAAATAATATGCGTAGATGCCTATTTATTGCTATTTCAAGATAACTCATATACCTGAGTGACCTACGGAAAATTTTAGCCCATCAAAAGGTATTTCATAGAGAAGAGGGGAAGGGGCTAGGAGGGCCTGGGCCTTACTATCTGTTATTTCTTTGCATTTTCTGAGAACATTCAGCATAGTAGTGTATATTTTTTTCACACCATCAGAAAGTAGAGATTTCAACGAATAAAAAGCCCACCGACTTTTTTAAAAAAGCTGATATTTTGACGGGAGAATTTTCGATTGAAAATTGGGGTGCTTTTTCGATATTAAGTCAAAATGAGGTGAAAAAATAAATATTTTGAATCAAAAAAATCACAGTTTGTTTGGGACATAAAAAGGTAAGTTTTCACCAAATTTCGTAAGAATTTTTTTTTTGTAAAAGATAAAAAACCAAGAAAGTGTGAATACAAAAGTTGTAGATCTTTTTATTACCTACAACTTTGCCATTTAACTTTTTCCATAGGACTTGTAGTTCTGTCGGAAATCAAGATAAACCGTTTTTTACCCTTAAAAACTCTCCCCCTACCACTTCTCGACCTCAGATCGCCCGTAAATTATTTTTCCTTTCATTTTTGTTATATTCTCTCCCTTTTCCAATGGGTTTCATCCTACTATTTTTTTTGTTTCAAAAATTATCGACCCTGGTCTAATTGGGTTGTTCTTCAAGCAAACTATTCGGACGTTTGTAATATGGGTATACAGTGCTAGTCAAAAGTCCCCTCCCCCCCTCGTATCTTTTGAACGGGTATACTTATTATAATGAAATTTGGAGGGTGGAAATAAACGGATGTAGGCTTCTCAACTGGTCATAACAGGTGACGCAATAGTCATAAATGACGTCACAAGGCCACTGTGACCAATAATTTTAAATGGGACCCTATGGCAAGTGACAGCTCGTTTGAAAGGTATTGAAAATACCTATTCAGTCATACCAATTTTGTTTGGGTTTCGGCTGATTTTGATTGATAAATTGAAGAAATACGAAAATTATAGTTTCACATTTAATTAATAAAGATTTAAGAACCAGTTCTTATAATAAGTGTTCAAAATGTGCTCCATCTACTTCCTGGCAGTAATGCATCCTATTGCTAAACTCTTGTCGTACTCGTCCCAGTGTGTCAGCGGAAATTGCCCTACATTCTTCAACAATTCGTTGTTTCAGAATGGCAATACTGTCAGGTGCTGTAGCGTAAACCTTAGATTTCAAGTACCCCCATAGAAAAAAATCTGATGGTGTAAGGTCCGGTGACCGAGCTGGCCATTCGATCGAACCTCGTCGTCCAATCCATCTACCACGATATTCTTCATCTAGGTAACGTCTTACTGCACCGTAATAGTGTGCAGGAGCACCATCTTGTTGAAACGTTATTTCCAAGTTGTCGAATTCATCTGGATTATCTTCTAGAATTTCAAGAATTAACGACCCAATATCATTTTGTAACATCTCCAGATACAATTCACCGGTTAAGTTAGCATTGAGAAAAAGAGGCCCAACCATGTGGTTTCCCAAAATACCTGCCCAAACATTTACTTTTTCTGGAAATTGAGTATGTTTTTCACGAAAGATGTGAGGATTTGTGTCACTCCAATACCTCACATTTTGAGTGTTAACATTTCCATTGAGAAAGAAAGTACTTTCGTCACTAAAACAAATTGTCTGTATGTAGCCTGGTTGTTGGTTCATTTTATTGGACATAGTTTCACAGAATTCTAGTCTTTGGTCGGGGTCATCATCTGAAAGTTGGTGCACCATTTTTAATTTGTATGGATGAAATTTGTTTTTAGCCAACACCCTATGTACTGTCCTTTGACTGACTTCACAGATAGACCCAACTTGGGCTGTGGAAGAAGTAGGGTTTACTACCATTTCTCCAATTATGTCAATTTTTTTGTCATCACTAATTGTTGGTCGATCAGATCGTTTGGCATCTTGAACACTACCTGATGCTTCAAACTTCCGAAGAAGCTCCCTCAAATAAACCCTCGATATAGGGCGATCGGGGTACCTCTCATTAAACAGTCGTTCCGCTGCATGGAAATTGTTTCTACATTCACCAATTATTAAGATAGCTGCTACTTTGTCGACTACAGTACGTACCATTTTGCCTATGTAAACACTTAAACGTCTCGTTTTGACAAGTAGATAATTCAAAAACGTCAACTTTTTTGGCAATTAACCAGAGGCGTACTTTAAAATCTTTATTAATTAAATGCGAAACTATAATTTTCGTATTTCTTCAATTTATCAATCAAAATCAGCCGAAACCCAAACAAAATTGGTATGACTGAATAGGTATTGTCAATACCTTCCAAACGAGCTGTCACTTGCCATAGGGTCCCGTTTAAAATTATTGGTCACAGTGGCCTTGTGACGTCATTTATGACTATTGCGTCACCTGTTATGACCAGTTGAGAAGCCTACATCCGTTTATTTCCACCCTCCAAATTTCATTATTATAAGTATACCCGTTCAAAAGATACGAGGGGGGGAGGGGACTTTTGACTAGCACTGTACAGTAACAGGCCAAATCACAAATGAAAACGAAATTTGTACATAATGTTAGTTCACATGAATTGTGTGTTCCTTAGTGGGTTGGTGTTGCTGGTTGGATCATTATTCGGGCAAATTATTCACATGATCGGTAGGAGAAGTAAGCCAAACAAAGAATAAGGCCAGGAGATGTATTGCATTATCGGCAATCACATCAAAACAAAATTTCCACATAATATTTTTTACGTGACATGTGTCTCTCCAGGATAACTATTCAGATGAGTGTAATATGCGTGCAGAGTGGCGGAAGTAACTAACCAAATGAAGTAAAAGATCAATGCGTTGAGCTTTAGACTGGTTTCACACACACACCGGTTGTCACCGGTCGAACACTCGCCGGACGTTTTTTTTGCAATTCGCAAGTTTTTTCACACATACCGTTGTGTAGGTATATCACCGTCGTTCATCGACAATGGACCGTAACCAAATTATTGCATTGTGGCTATTACGTCTACAGAAAAAAAGATGTAAACTGGATTTATCCTAATATGAAAGGAGAAGATGTCGCAGCTTTCTATACGCTATTTGAGGATTTGAGAAGAATCGAAGATAAGTTTTTCGAATATTTCCGTATGTCCATTTCGACTATTTGATGAACTCCACAGTCGACTACAACCAAGTCTTCAACGGCAGTACACCAAAATGAGAAATGCATACAACATATCCAAATGTAGGCTATTGCTATTAGGTAAGTGAATAGAATATAATTCTCATTTATTTTATCAATCCCGGAATGAACAAAAATCGCACTTGTTTTATTCCACAGGACGAGTTTGTGTTGTACCAATGATACTAGAATTTCCACATCTATTGTAGACTCACAATTGCTCATATTTTATATAGTTCGTATACCTGAATGGAAATGCTATGAGATAATGATCACTAGAGGACATTGAATCTATACACCCCTGTTGTAGAAGTCGAGCTGAATTATGAAACGCTGATCTCCCTCTGATGCGCTGCACTCAGTGAGGATGTGTGACGATGTATCGTCATCTTCCAGGCCCCATCTGTATAGGGAGCGTTTATGTTCCCTATGAGTTTCATGTTCCTGTTCGCGTGATTGTGTCCCGTTAGGAGCCCAGTCACAGTCCTGATATCCCGTCTGTTGAGTGACAGGATCCCTTTTGACAGCTTTTTCGATGGCCCCTTCATATAGAGCTTTGATTATCTCATACATGACGCCCCTTGCTTTGTTTTGATGAATTGCTTCTGTAGCAGTCCCTCCATGTTTGAGATGGCCATGCTGCTGGGTATTCCCAAGATTAGTTCTGGTCCGACTGGGGTCTTTTCCGATCCTATCTTGGCTAATCTAACTGCTCCTTCGTTTTCGGGAACACCCGAGTGTCATGGGACCAATCGCAGAAGACTTTTTGCCTATTTTGGCGTTATCGGCAGTCACATAATACTCACATTTTCTCATTTCGTTATTTCATGAGAGTTCTGTGTTCCATGGTATATACTCTGCAGATTTGTCTTCCGCGCTATGGAATCGCCAGTCGGATGATTGTCTCAGCCCCATTTTCCGCATTTGGTTTCATAGACGGTTGTATGTTGTTCCTTTTCTTCTCCAGGAATTGCTATATCATGCATTTCAAAAGTTTGGAAATGGACATCCTCCACTAGGGGGTTAGATTTGGCCTGTGTTGCCTGTTCGACAATTTGGAGATTGTGTTTTTTTCCGGATGACGAAGACCAGTTCCAGCCTAATGAAGTCAGTACCAGATCCTTCCTTTCCGGGAGTGTCGGAAATTTCATTATTCTCTATTATATGCCATCCAATCCAGATAAGTTGAATCTGTTAGTTTTATCGAGACTTTTGAGGCTTGTTTGCAGTTCGGAACGCATCATGTTGGAGTTCGGGCTGTTGAGGCTGCCTAGCAGTCTTTTATCATTTGTTTTTCTCTGTTTGCCTTAGGCTCACTGTTCAGTTCCCGCGCAAATTATATGGCAAAGAATACTGACCGAAGTTTCATACCTCTCCCATACCACCTGCTCCAACTCCCGTGTTGGTCCAAGAGCCATCGGTATAAAAAGCCAGTTACTCCTGGTCAGGGGTCTGGAAAAGGACTAGTATTTCGTGGATTGATATTATCAGCAGAATGTGTGGATCTCATTTCCCCATCAACTTGGTTTTCCACCGACTATAGTCGACAAGACGTTCTCCATCCATTTGCCTTCATAAGGATTCAGGAATGAAAGCTTTTTTTTTCTGTCAGAACCTGTTTTTAATATGTACTTACACAGTTGCTCAAGTTCGTTGTTGATACTAAATCTTCAGTTACATATTTCTATGAATTAGTTGTTTGTTCACGTACGTTTCTTTTTTTTTGAACCACAACGTAGACAAGCAGGCATATGATGATTAATGAGTTTTAAATTAATCGGATAATGATTCTGAGATATGGAGGATGAGCAATGACTCAGATGCTGATCCTACTTGGATCGGGAACACAGTCGGCCCTCCAGAAAACTTTGAAGAAAGCGATTCGTCAGACAATCACGGAGAAGGTCGACGCCCAGTAAACTCAGAACCACCACAAAATAAAGTAATTGGAGCTACGCCTGGTCCATCCGCATCATGAATCAAGTAATGTTCGTTGTGTCGTGGAGAAGAAGGAATTGGAAGAAAGGTACGGTGCTAGGAAAAAATATACACAGAAAAAAGTAATTTATGGTGTCAAGAATATACCGAATGAAAAATAATTTTTAGCTAGTGAAACAAATAATGTGGTTGAAACTCCACTACAATATTTTTTCTGATTTGGCAGCAGTCAACTCTTGGACAGAATACCATGAAGATTGCAGATATGCAAATATCTTCCAATTTTGTAGTTGGAAAGAGGTGAAGGTTTTTCAGCCACACCTAAGAGAAAAACGTCAGATAATGAACAAATTTAAAGCAAAGATGGAAAGGAAACTGAAGCACCCGGAGCTCCCGAAACTGTAGGGCGGCTTTACCAGGCAAAAATAAAAAATAAAATCTGTTTTGCCACTGCGAAGGTTACAAAATCAAATTCTTTGTTAGGTAGTAAGTAAGTAAGTAATTTTGTGTAAAGTAAGTAATTTTATTCAGTTTAAATGCAAAATTTTTTTCACAGTATCTTAGAGTTAGACAATATAAACTAGAGTTATGTGTGGCCAGGCTGTGCTATCTAATCGAAGATTGAGTTGTAGTCACCAGCTTGGATATAATTGTTGCATTAGTTGTATATACATAGTCCATTTTGAATAAAAAATTAAAATAAAATCACCAATTGTCAGATAGGAATTGATTATTAAGCGAGAATACTAAAACAATGAACAATAAAAAAAGAGAGATAACAACTGGTAGAGATAGACCTTCATGAGCACAAGAGGGTAGGAGCGAGAGAGATACACAGGAGCGCGCGTTTATGCAATTTAGTGACTTGAGAGGGAATGTATATGTTGTATAAAGAATTCAGTGGGTGTCAAATATTATTTTCAGTTCATCATAATTATTCGTGACAAATTCTTTCATTTTGGTTTTTATTTTGTGTTTGTTGGATAGGCGTCTAATTTCCAGTGGCACTTGGTTCAACAGTTTAGGACCAATATAAGATACGAATCTTTGTGTATGAGTTAATCTACAGAGAGGAATATTAAGGTTTTGTTTGAGTTTGGTGCGAGTGTTGTGATCATGATTTAAAGTGGGGGTTATGTACTTGTGCGTCCATAAAAGATGCTTTTCATGTAATATTTATTTATATCTTGCCGACTATCCAAACTTTTTTTCAATTACATATCAATAGTATGCTTTGAATGTTTCTCATTTAAGTAAATTTGTATTGATTTTGATTGAAAGCTTACACAATTGTGTGAGAACTTTATTTTTGAACATCGTGTAGGATCATTATTTTAAGCATTTTCCACTAGCATCTCATATTCTAATTACCAATTGTAACAAATTAACATAAAATCTGAAAAACATTTTTTTTTGCCGAAAGGTATTAGCAGAATAAGTCTTCATTATATACTTTTTTATTATCTAGAGAAATGTCGGAAGCTCATCAAGTATAACATATTTAATCAGATTCTATCATAACTGACGATCAATCATATTCTTTATATTTAATGAAACTCATTTTTCCTGATATAACTGTTCTGAGCAACTGTAAGTGACTGATTTGATAGGAGCTGGTCACTTTCAGATTATAATTCCTGACTGTCAAACAGCAAAATCGTTGCAGCTCCTAGAAAATGATTTATTGTTCAAAAACTCCAACCTAACTTTTTCATCGCGATAGTGCGTTTGAGTTGAAGTGAATAATCATAAAGAATATCTATATAGTTGCTAGATTTCAAAATGATTTAGTTCTTATAGTGCGTTAGGCGGTTGAGAAAATCAATAACAATATCCATATAATAGAAAAACAGTGAAAGGACAAACAGAAAAATCATAGAGAATTAAATCACTGAACATTTGCAATGAAACTGCATAGCAGGTCCTACGAACTTGGTGATTGTTCCGCACGAAAATAACATTCTGCCTTACTTGACCCACAATCCCCAAAGCATCATCATTCGACCACAAATAGGACATTTTTTCCACAGACAAGATATTACTGTACGAAGTTGGCGTCATAATGCACTTCTGTACCGCTACTGCAAGCAATTTTAGATATGCGATAATCCTGAATTATGATCGTACTAATCTTTATTGAGTACATTGTGTTGGTGAAGTCGTGCATGCTCCAAAAAACAAGCGTTCAGCCGGATGAAACTGGGAAGACATGGGAAGTAAATTGTACAATTCATCTTGAAGTACTGTTAGTCAGACAGTTGTTGATCCAATAATTTTTTTGGATAATTGATAGTTTTTTTTACAGGTTACACTTACGCCCTATTCTCAGCTTTGATTGCGTTGGTCAATAGTTGAATCGTTCTTCATCTATCTGAATAATATTCACGTGTGGGAAGTTCAGAAACAAACAATTTTCATGAATTCACCTGATATTTTGTAAATCAAATCAATTCACGAACTCTTTAAAACAAACGAACTGTGGATATTCAGTCAGCAAGGAATGATAATTCGTCAAGTGATTGATCAAAAAATTAATTATCAATTTTTAATAGTTATTTTTGCAAGAAAAATATAAAGCGACTCTTTTTTGCACGCGCTAGAAATTTTTGTAACAAACCGTAGTCGAGTTATGAAACCCCGCAAGTGCAAAAAAGGGGGTTTATATTCGAGTTGTATACATGATTTTTTTCCAATACTCTGTTTTTTCAATATAAAAATTCTTCGATAAAAATTAAAATACCCTTTATTATGAACGTTTTGGAAGCAAACGTCCAATTTTTATTGTTTTGGCAGTGCAGTGACATTAAGCAAAATTATTTCAGTCAATCGCGAAACATACCTACCAGGAAAAATTAGAACAAATATTAGGTTGTCAGGATGCATAGTAACAATTTCAATTATTGAAGTCGCCATTACAGTAAAACCGTAATCAGATAATTCTCGTGCATTTATAAAATTAATTATGGATGAAGAAAGTGATTTCAGTAATACATCTGATATTCCTGCCGATTTGATGAAGTCAGCGGAAGCAGTTTGCTTAGAACTACTGGAAGAAAAAGAATATGATGCGTTTGATAGTTGGTGTTCTCAGAAAAAAATATCTAAGATATCAGAACCCGTCATTTTTGCGTACTTGGGAAAAAAATCTAAAAACATTGAAGTCGTCAACCCTGTGGTCGAAGTTCTATGTTGAAATCAACTTCAGCTGTTAACAAGAACATACATACAGTGCTTCTCAAAAGTCCCCTCCTCCCCTCTTATTTTTGGAACGATTATACATAAACAAGTGAAATTTGGAAACTGAATATTGAAGGTTGTAAACTTCCCTACTAGTGATGATAGATGACGAAATCGTCAAAGATGACGTCACAAGGCCATTGTGACCAATAATTTTAGATGGAACCCTACGGCAAGCGACACCTCTTTTAAAAAGTATCGAAAAAACATATTCAATAATACTAATTTTGTTTGTGTTTATGGCAGTTTTGGCAACTCGCTTTTAGAAAACGCAAAGCTGTGATGAATTAAATCAGTTAATACTGAAATTCTAAATTCAAGCTCCGCCTCTGGATAGTTGTCAAATAAGCTGACGTTTTTGTTAGTCTCCCTAATTCGACGTTTTCGTAATTATCCAAGTTTTTGTACATTCAATAATTTGTGTATTGTTGATCAAACGTTCAACTGTTTTAGCAGCTTTTGGTACTTTCAATATTTTTGTACATTTAAATAATTTGTTAAACTGTTGTGAGCCGAACGTTTAAGTGCTTCAAGAAGCGAAATGGTAAGTGCTTTAGGCGATAAAGTAGCAGTGATCCTAATTTTTGGTGAAACTGGAGAAAATATTCATACAGCAGTACGCATTTTTAATGGGAGGTTTCCCGATCGCCTCGTTTTGAGGACTTATTCAAGGAAGCTTCTCCGTAAGTTTGAAACAACGGGTAGTATTAATGATGCGAAACGATCTGGCAGACCACAAATTTCTGATGAGAAAAAAATTGATATACTGGCAGAAGTAATAGTTAATCCTACTTCTTCAACAACTCACGTTGCATCTACCTGTGAAGTCAGTCGAAGTACAGTACACAGGGTGTTGAAAAAAAAACAAATTTCATCCATACAAATTGAAAATGGTTCATCAACTCTCAGACGACGACCCAGACCGAAGACTAGAATTTTGTGAAAATATGGAAACTAAAATTAACCAACAGCCAGACTATGTTAAAACAATTTGTTTTAGTGACGAAAGTACTTTCTATCTAAATAGGAATGTAAATACACAGAATGTGAGGTATTGGAGTGACGCAAATCCTCACCTGTTTCGTGAAACACATACATAATTTTCCCAGAAGGTGAATGTTTGGGCAGGAATCCTGGGAAACCACATCGTTGAGCCTCTTTTTTTAAATACTAATTTAACTGATGAGGTTCATCTGGAGCTGTTGCAAAACGCAATAGAACCGTTAATCCTTGAAATTTTCGAAGATAATCCAGATGAATTCGGCAATTTAGAAATAACATTCCTACAGGATGGTGCTCCTCCACACTATTACGGTGCAGTAAGACGGTATTTGGATGAGGAGTATCGTGGTAGATGGATTGGACGACGAGGTTCAACGGAATAGCCAGCTCGATCACCGGACCTCACACCTTTGGATTTTTTTCTGTGGGGGTACCTTGAATCGAAGGTTTAGGCCACTGAACCTGACAATATTGACGTTTTAAAACAACGTATTGTTGCAGAATGTGAGGCTGTTTCCGCAGACACATTTGCAAAAGTACGAGAAGAGTTTGAAAATAGGATATTTCACTGTCAGGAAGTAAATGGAGGTCACTTCGAGCAATTTTTTCAAGTAGATACTGATTCTTAAATCTGTAATTAATATCATACTGAATGGAATTCAAATTTTAATGTTTACTAATGAGCCATTAAAACTGCCATAAACACAAACAAAATTAGTATCATTGAATAGGTTTTTTCGATACCTTTTAAAAGAGGTCTCGCTTTCCGTAGGGTTCCATAAAAAATTATTGGTCACAATGGCCTTGTGACGTCATCTTTGACGATTTCGTCATCTATCATCACAAGTAGGGAAGTTTACAACCTTTAATATCCAGTTTCCAAATTTCACTTGTTTATGTATAATGGTTCCAAAAATAAGAGGGGAGAGGGGACTTTTGAGAAGCACTGTATAGGTGAAGTGAAGGCATAAGCCGGAAAGTATCGGCTATAAGCCGGAAAAAGCAAACGTTTTCACAAGAGAAGAGGTTACTGAATTTTTGATTGATGCTGCCGATGAAAAATGTTCATTGATGAAACTAGTTATGATTATGGGATTGTCAGGCGCCTGTCACCGGGACGAACTCTCTAAAATGACAATACACGATATTGAAGACAAGGATTCTTATAAAATTGTTCAAATTCCTGAGTCAAGAAAGAAAATACAGAGAACATTTGAAGTTCCTAATAACAATTAACACAAATTCAATCCAGCTGAGATTTGCCGTAAGAACATGTCACTGCGTTCTAAGATAGCAGGAAACTCTAGATTTTGTCTTCAGTATAGGAATGGAAAATATACAGTTCGAATAGTCGAAATAAATACTTCTGCAAAAATTCCGAATCTAATTGCAACATTTCTTGGATTACCTAACACTGCAAAATATACTGGCCATAGTTTAAGAATGTCCTCTGCGTCGCTTCAGGGACTGATATTTTGAGACTCAAACATCATGGTGGATGGCGGACGTCGACCGTTGCAGAAGGCTATGTGGAGCAGTCCGTGGAAAAAAAAGTGAGAATTGGAAACGGTATTTTTAGTGGTGATATCAAGAAAAGTGGAAATGTCGAAGTCGAAAACAATTATACAAAAAAAGACATTTGATTTAGTATTACCAAAATCATCATTTGGAATTGACATACAGAATTAGAGCAATTGTACTATTAATATAAATCTTGTAAAAAAATAGTATGGATGGAATATGATTGTATTATGTTTAATAAAGAACGATTGAAATGAGAATGATGGGTATTGTGTATTACCCAGATATGTATTAAGTACCAATATTGATAATAAAGACAGCAACTGTGAAGCCAAAACAAATGAAGCATGACCATTGCTCGGACTCTTTCTAATCGGCAACATTGAATTGATGCGCATGCGTGAAAATGGAGGCGTGACATGTATTGGTTGATGTTCGGTTGCCATAACTACGCTCTGCCAATATGACAAGGAGAAACATATATAACACGACTCCACTTTCATTGCATTGCTCTTATGGCCAGTTATCAATATTCGTAGTTAATAAATATATGGTATTACCAGTATTTAAACACCGTAGGTCTGTACTTTCTTGCACGCCGTGCACTGGTAAAAAAGACTACTTTTGACATTTAAAAGTAATCTAAAATGACACATTTTTGACATAAGTATTGGAAAAATAATTATCAGTTTGGCAGTACCTGCATTGTGTGTATGGATATATGAATAAATCTTCAGGTATTGAGGTTTCTATTTTTTTTTATAATTGGAAGTAGTCAGACTGTATTTTTCTATAATAAATTTTTGTTCATATCAATATTTTGTAATTCAGGTTTATAAAATGTTTATGTTATGTTCATAGCTATCAACAAAAAACAAAGAAAAGCAACACCCACGAACAAGTTCAACTTCAGTGGGCACGATGACCTAATGTTTATCAATATATCATATTTAATCATATGAATGTTATCTCATTCGAAAATAATCATTATTATAATAACTCCGCAAGGCTACAAAAAATTGTAGCTCCGTATATGAAAGTGGTAGGCCACTCAATTCAGTATCTTCAATCAGCTTACAGACAACTTCAATGACTTCTCCGTAAATATTTCCGGCTTTATGAAAAAAAAATGAATACATACAAAATCACAGTTTGAAATTCAAGCAGCGAATTCACACAATACGTCATTCTTCACTCAACATAAAAATATATAGGGCAGCGGACAACAAAAAAACATGCATTGGACTGTTTCTTGACTTGACAGAGGCATTCGATCCCGTCAACCACCAAATATTACCAGAAACTCTATAAAGCATAGGTGTGAGGGGTTAGCTCACTAACTTTTTGAATTATATACCATAAACAGAACACAATGAAAATACATGATTCACAGAGCAGAGTAGAATGGTGGAATGTGGTACACAGGGGTCAGTGTTGGGACTAGTACTCCCTACAAAATATCTAAACCTGGTATAATCCAAGGGCAGTATTTCTTACATCCTCAAGTTATATCTCACACCTTCCGAATCATGATTGGGGAACAAAATAGACAGTTATCTAAATTGGAACTAGCACATTAAATTTCTCCCCAAAAACTAAGATATGTGGTGTATAGGATGAAGCAATTTTCAACTATACTAAAAAAAACTATTTGAAAATGCTAGACTATATGCTCTGCCATCCTTGTATAAAACGTGGCATCATTGGATGGAGAGGTGGAATGAATAAACTCTTTCCAAAATATCATTCAGACGCTTAATGAAAGTCATATTCAATTCTAAGCAGAGAGACAAAATATCTGCACGAAGGTCAAATTCATTTATTTCTGATAAAATATTTCACTTTGGAGTCCTCACAACTGCAAAGTCACAATTACGGGATCAACAAATCTACTCCAAAATCCATCGACTAGTTTCGAATATGCCCTCATATAAACACAAGTGTGATATAGTTGATCATTAGGCGAAATTTTCTCCACCAGCCAATTTTGAATTTTTTTGGGATATTGTGGTGCAAGTCACTAGAAGTTACACGTGCAAGTTTAAATTAGTTTATATTTCTAGTTTCGTAGATATAACTTTTTGAAAATCATAAAAATGGCTGTTTTACTAAAACATACTAAGGTTCACTCATCCAAAAGTATAACTTTTTAGTTGATTAGTAACTAAATAATAGCATTACTGGTTCAAAGGAAGTTGAATGACATGTCAGTCAGTCGGTCGTTGAGACAAAAGACGCCGCCTATTATACAGGGTGGGTCAAAAATACCACCAATTTAGCATATTTCGCCAATCTTTATCATTTGTCCCATTTTGGGACTGAGCATTTTTCATTGAAGATATCTTTATTAGGAGTCTTTTTTTGTAACAAAAATATTTCCGTCGGGTGTTTCATCTTTCTTCCAGAACACTATTTGTTTTAAAAAAATTGTTTTTTTCAGTTCGAATTCCTAACATTAGTCACTTAAAACAGCCTTTTTTATATGTATATGTATATGAATCATATTTTTCAGTTATATTTTGAAGTATATTACCCTACATTCGTGTAAGTTTCATTGATTTCCTAAGTCAGGTTTTTAAAATATAAATATTGAAAATTGATATTCTATAGAAAATATTATCCAATGTCATTTCCTGTTGAAATGAATGATTTTGCGTCGAAAAACAATTGCGTCATTAAAAACCGCATGACCGTGTGACTATCAACGCCGTGGCTATTGACACGTTGATATGCGGTTTTCCGTCTGCTTTAGGAAAATTCGTTGTCCAGATTCATATAAGTCGTACTCTACGCTTCGTGACATTCCACGAATATCTCTGCATAGTAATTACGAATTCCACGCTTCAGAAGCTTTAATTAGCTTATAAGGTGTCATTGAGCGTCCACTAGGGGAGGGTTCATAATCACTATTTATAGATATTCGTGGAATCGTCACGATGCGTAGAAAACGACTTGGACGATATGGATCTAAACTCCCAATTTTCGTAAAGCAGTTTGAAAACCGCATACCAACGTGTCAATAGCCACGCCGTTAATAGTAATGCGGTTTTTAACGGCGTAATTGTTTTGCGCAGCAAGATCATATTTTATTTTATCAAGAAATAAGATTGGATAATATTTTCTATAGAATATAAATTTCCAATGTTTATATTTCAAAAACCAGAAATAGGAAATTAATGAAACTAATACGAGTCCAGAGTAATATACTTATATAACTGAAAAATATGACAGGCCCATTCAAGAATAATTAACAAACATATAGGTGCAAAATCTATTTCAACTTATATTTGTAAACACACCCCCGCATAAAATGTGATTGAAGCTTTTTGTATCTGATCATATCAAGCAATTACTATAAGTCTTCCTCAAGTTGTTTTGTCTTCAAAGCGATTTATTGTCTAAAAAAGGCTGTTTAGAGTGATTTATGTTGAAAACATGAAGTATGAAAAACACACATTTTTTAAAAGAAGAAAAGAAGAAGAAACTTAAAACTTTAAAAGAAAATATTCTTGTTATAAGAAAAGTATTTTTTTCGGAATCGGAGATTATTAATTTTTTGTAAAAATGTATGAAATTGGAATGGCGGCTCATGAAATTTTTGTTGGAGAAAAAAAAACAAAATGGCGCTCCAGGATAGCGGACGAGATTTAGGTTTATGGTCCGATTCGACTCAAAATTGTAAGGTGAAGGTTTTCGGGGTCGGAAATTATGAATTTTCTATCAAACTTCACAAATTCAAGATGACGGATGAATTTTGTTATTATATTCGATTCAAAATTGGTATGTCGGGGTTTTTGGGTCGGAGATTATGAATTTAGTCGAAAGTTATTGATTTTAGTTAAAATTCATAAATTGAAGATGACAACTGCAAGATGGCGCATGAGTTAATGTTTAGATGATCTCCTCACTGAAGGACTAGATACCTCAGAACTTACAGGAAAAAAAGGCTCCATATGCCATTATGGCCTCACATGCCATTATTAAAAAAAAGTCATTCACAGAGATTTGTACATTATTTTGGCTCAAAACTCTTCAACCTACTACCATCTGAGTCCAGGAATATCACAAACATTAACAAATACAAAAAGCCATAAAATCATTTGTACGACACAACCAACCTATATTTGAAAATTTATATTGAACATACACTTTTCAAACCTCCATTCTCCAGAATCACCAAATAGACGCTAATTGACATAGAAAAAATCTTCTCTTCCTATCTGACACAACACAAGCACGCTTGTGCCTAGGTGAGAGGTTTCCAGTACATGGAGTGAGATGGTTCTGTTTTATATTGAAATTGTAATTACTAAATTGTATAATAATAATGCCTCAACAAAAATGCATAGATTAAGATGTACTCAAGTACTAAAAAGCACAAAATAAAATAATTATTTTGAAGTCAAGCTTTTATGCAAAAGCATTATAAAGTTGAAAATAATTGTTTTGAATGTGTGACGTAGGTTATTCTGTGAGTTATAGATTGAAAAGCTTGTCGCTTTTGTATTCAAACTGAAAGCTTTGCGTGACAAGCTCTTGAATCTTCAACTCGCGGAATAACCTACGTCACACATCCAAAGCAATTATTTTTAACTTCTCAGTGCATTTCAATGAGAGCTTGTCATTAAAAAAAATTTTTTATCAATAATTTTTTTGAATAAATATTCACCCGTTCACATGGTCAAGGAGTAAAGAAGTCCATAAATAGGTCAAATCTGTACTGCTTTGACCTATCATCCCACCAGAAAGTTGAAATTAAACTTGTAGACATTTTATCGATTCATAGGTTCATCGTAAAACGGACTCCATATTTGTTGGCTTGCACTAAATGACTAAAGAAATCAATATTTCTCACAGAACAAACGCATTCTAAAGAGTACCCGCAATAAAATGTATGGAAGAGACATATATGAACGTACTCCAACTTTCATACTACTCTTTGGAATATTTCACGTGAAAAATTGATAGAATACTCGGATTTTTCTCCACCAAATTGAATCTTTCGAGGGTCCCATTTATTCAAGGTGAATGAAAATAAACTTAACCACACGAAAGTTTGAATCACATTTACCATATTCAAATTCGGAACGCCATGTTCATGTAGTAGAATAATATTCGGAATGGAATACAGATCAAAGTTCAGTATTTCTCTTCTAACCTCAAATATTTTGATGCCTTATAGTCAACTTCAGGTCATAAATGGGGAGTAAGGACCACATTATGGTGAATTCAGTAATTTATCCTTGCGACCTATCGGGGGAAATGTCTTGATATGCCAATTTTCGACTCCTTGATAACTTTTTTCCTGATATTAATGAATCTGAAATAAATATTACGTTGAATTTACCTTCGTTAGATTAGGCGCCGACTTAGTCAGCAGAAAAACATGACCATTAAGTCTTTTGGAGAGCCTTGTATGAAACGACATGACTATATACTTTTATCAGGTTATATCAGCATATCTTCATAACTTTGATGATATGAACTCATTTCTAAAGAATTAAGACAACATTTCTGAAAATAAAATGTTCATTATTTTCAAAGCTGAAACTTCGGGCTAAATTTCTGACTCACCCGTAGAGATACACTTCCAGCGCACCGGTTGAACTTATTTATTTTATTTCGAAAAATAACCCACTAAAAGTTCATTGAGATCTTACGGGTTGCCAATTTATACAGAGTGGGCCATTGAAAACAGAACAGCGTCAACTACATTATCGTTCGCGTTGAAATTCACCCGAAATACATTCCATCCCCCGGAGCTGTGACCGCCACCCCTTAATTTTTGAATGGCGACATAAGGCAAGTGATATCTCATTTGAGAGGTATTTTCCTTCTTTACACCAAACAACAAAAATAAATTAATTCTATCGATTCGTTTTCGAGATATAGGAACTTGAAGTTGGGAAATATCACTGTCAAGGAATCAAATGATCTAACTGTTTACCATTCATGCTGGGAAATGGCAGAATAAAAACCCAGTTTAAAAAAATTATTAATATTTGATTGTTACCCCTATGGGTTCAGCTTGAATTATTAGTATTCTATTTCTCCATAGAGATCTGAGTTCTGGAATATTACCCCATGCTTTCTGTGATGGTTTGATCTAATACTTGTTGTACCCGCTGTGAGCGGACTCTTAGGGATATGTGTTCTGTAGAACTTATCGGAAATTTTCATTATATAATCATGAAGCTCATCCACTCTCACCAGTTCGCGTAGTTTATCCAGTCAGATGTACCTACTGATGTTCGTGGCTATACGGAGTGCCTTGTTCTGCATCCTCTCCAGTCTCAGGTGCTGACTTTTGGAGAGACTGCAAAACACGGGACAGGCGTATGTCATCGCTGGTCTGATAACCTGCTTGTATATGTATATATGCAATTCCTTTTCAAATTTTCATTTCATCCTTATTTACTTGATCGAAAAAAGTTTAAGGTTCTTAACCCTTAACTGGTATTCTGGGGTGTTTCGGCACCCCACTAGTGATGATTTCGCAATAATAACATACTTTCAATTAACTTGGTGATTTGTTGTTTCAAGTATTCTCCTAAGTTGGTGATATCTCGGGAATCATAGTGAACTTTATTGCAAAAGTCGACTAGTTTAGAAAATAAAGAGTGATTGGGGTGTGCAAGTACCCCACGATACTATTTGACGTATATGGACTGTAAAAAATGAATCGTCGACATCTGAACGGGGCTGAGCTGGAAAGATTTGCCGCAAGGTTTGGTGAAAGTGATAGCGAGGATGACGTACCAGACAACTTCAGAGAAGAGGACAGGGACCTCAGTGATGCTCCTAGTGAGCACAGCGACCATGAATCCGAATCGGAAATAGAACTTTGCTCTGACGCAGAAATGGAACAAGAGCCAGATGATGCAGAAATGGAACAAGAGTCAGATGATGCAGAAATGGAACAATAGTCAGATGAAGCAGAAATAGAACAAGAGCAAGAATCAGGTTCTGGCAACTATTACTATGGTCGTAATAGATACAAATGGTCAAAAAATCCACCTGCACCATCTCGAAGGCTGATATTCCAAATGAATTTCTGCCAAAAAGAACTCGCCCTCTTCATTCTTCCGAGTTTGCTTCTACACGTGATAAGACATTGGTATCGTATGTGCCGAAAAAAAAACAGGAGTGATGTTCTGATTTCGTCTATGCATCACGACAAATCATTGACCGAGAACAGAAGTAAACCTGAGATCATACAGTTTCATAACTCTACTAAAGGCGATGTGGATTCATTAGACCAAAAATGTGCTGTTTACTCCTGTCAGAGGCAAATAGTTATGTGCTTTTGAAGGACGCAATAGCAAACCTAAATATGATACGGAGGAAATTTACTATTACGTTGGGAAGATCACTCTTAGATTAACAGCATAAGTACTATATTGGGTGAGAAACCTAGCAATGATGATGGAAAGCAACCAGCAGGACAAGAGAGGAGATACAAGCGATGCAGTTTATGCCCTAGAAAAAAGGACAGAAAAGTAAAATCCAAATTGCCAAAAAGCCGTTTATTAGGACCATTCCCAACAAGTGGTGCAGTGTTTGGAATTCCAAAATAGGTTATTATTTTTATTATTATTGTTATTTTTTTTTTTTTTTTTTTTTTATTATGTTTTAAAAACTACCAGTCAGGCCCTTACTTCCGAAGCTCCGACCCATTCGGAAGGGCGCGCTGGTTACATAAACCAATGACCTCTCCCCACACCCGTGAGGTGAGAGATCATTGGGTCCGTGAATCATGTGTCCTGAGCAGACGTAACGATCCGAGAATGACTGCCTTCTGCATGCGGCCGGCTAGAGATTCTGCCGATTTACGGCATGCCGGTATAATTTCAGGTTTGAGAGTAGCGTTGGCATCATCCACCAAGGGCCCCTATAATCAGAACCACTATCTTTACAGAATGGTCTGGATAGAGTCTGCGGAGCTCGAAGAGTAAATCTCGATACTTCGTCCGTTTCTCGTCCTCTTTTCGCACGATATTCGTCTCGCCCGGAGCCGAAAACTCTATGACGTATATCGTTTTCTGCTCGCGGTCGAAGAGGACTACATCAGGCTTGTTGGCTTGTATTTGCCTGAGGGTGGGGAATGAGTAGTTCCAATAAATTCGGCACTTCTCATTCTCCACAACGGACTCAATATCCCCCGGAGCGTAGGGCAGCACCGGTGTCTCATCAATACCGTACGAGTGTCGTAAATGATAATACAGCACTCGTAACGCCGCGTTATGACGATGGATATAGGCTGAGATCGCATATGCTGTACATGCTGACAGCAAGTGCATGATGGTCTCAGGCGCTCCACGGCAGGCCCTGCATCTCATGTCAGGGACCTCTATACCCATCACGCGGCTTCGGTAGACGAGAGTGTTGAAAACACCGTCCTGGCAAGCCATGATGAATCCCTCAGTCTCCGACTTGAGTCCACCTGACCTAAGAAAAGCAAAGGTCAGCCTTTCGAATAAGCCGTGGTCTTCAATATGTTTGTAGAAGATTCCATGCATCGGCTTATCCTTGTGGAGCTGCAGATGTACAGTATTCTCTGCAGCTTTTATGTGGACTCTCCTTCGAGCGGGCTCCAACTCGGTGATAGAGTCTTGGATATCCCGCTCGGTGTCGAATACAAGACCGAGTTCATCGGCTGCACGGATTGCTGCCTTAAAAAGAAACGCTCCTTTCCCTGCAATCTCATGGTCTTTGACCATGCAGAGAAGGGGATCCAAGCTCCTGATGACTTTACAGGCTCCATCCAACACCATCCTGTTGTGTAGACACTCCAAACTCAGAAGTCCACGGCCTCCTTGTTTTCGGGGGAGGTACAACCGTGGAACGGACGATTTCGGATGCAAACTACGATGTAGGTGCATCATTTTGCGAGTCTTCACGTCGATTCCGCGCAGCTCCTCCAGGGTCCACTTCACTACCCCAAAGGAGTAGATCAGTATCGGAACGGCAAGCATGTTGGTGGCAGAAACTTTGTTCATGCCCGACAGTTCTGATGACCAGATCTGCCGGAGTTTCTGCTGATACTTGCCGCGGAGAGCGTTTTTAACCGCCACTACCTCTTGGGTGCAACTTATTATTATTATTATTATTATTATTATTATTATTATTATTATTATTATTATTATTATTATTATTATTATTATTATTATTATTATTATTATTATTATTATTATTATTATTATTATTATTATTATTATTATTATTATTATTATTATTATTATTATTATTATTATTATTATCATCATCATCATCATCATCAATTCTTAAGTGTATTGTGTTTTTGGTAGAAAGATCACGCTAAGAATTGAAGAAATCCATGATATTTCTGAAAAAAAAAACACCCCTGTCAGTTTTTTTACTATAAAGTGAAAATTAGTATTTTTGCTGCAGACGTCAAGAGTGAACCCTGAAGGACAAACCTGCAATAGCGACTCCTATTCACACGACATTTCAAGTGAGTTTTACAGCCTCCAAAAGAATATGGATTTTCATTTTGCTTTTGAGTAATACTTATACGAAATAATTTTTTTTTCTGTTAATTCAAATATTAAATCAAATTTTTTGTGTTTCACAGTTTTCATAATCATAACTTTTCACAACATTGAAACATTTTTGAAAAAGTCCCGAGTTTTCTTTTGAAATTATAAATATATATATTGGGGTGTTGAAAAACCCCACGATACCAGATATGTTTCGGGAAAACACGATACCAGTCCAGGGTTAAGAATCGATAAAAAGATGTTTTCTCGAATTCGACTCAAATGTGAGTCAAACTGATCCTTGATTGAACGACATCAGAGTGAATTACTTGACTAAAACTGCTGAATATCTTTCCGCAATAATGGTGTATACGATCACGGAAAGAGTTGAAATAATAACAATTTTTTTTAGGAATAATGAATGCGGTAACTGTACAGCTAATTTGTTCAATGAAACGCATCCAGACAAACTTGTTGCTAAAAAATACGTTCTTGAATTAGTGCAAAAATTTTGTCAAACTGGATCAGTAGCCAACAAGAAACGAGACCCAAAACGTGAATTTCCGTTGAGAAGTGAAGTTGCACGTTCAGGACAAGTTCATGCAGACCCAACATTGAGCACAAGGAAATTGGCTAGTGTTACCAATATCAGTAGAACCAGTATCCGCCGAATCCTGAAACATCATTAAACCGTCCCCTACAAAATACATTTAGTACAATAATTGAATGAAGATGATTTTAACAGGACAGGAATTTTGTGAAATTATGACTACGAGAATAGATGCCGATGAGAATTTCCTTTTCAACATCTGCTTTTCTGATGAGTCTACATTCTTTTTGAATTCGACTGTGAATTGTCATAATTGTCGTTATTGGTCAGATGCCAATCCACATGTTTTCCACGAAGTCCATACTCAAACTCCCCAAAAACTCAATGTCTGGGCAGGTATTTTCGGGGACCGTTTGATTGGACCAGTATTTCTCGACGGTTACCTGACAGGAGAAACTTATTTGGAATTATTGAATGAATTTGTTTATCCACAATTAGTAGACATCATTGAAAATGACGATCGTTACCATGAAGACCACTTGATATTCCAACAAGACGGGGCACCTCCATAATATGCACAGCCTGTTAGGGTGTTTTTGGATAGAATGTTTCCTGGAAGTTGGATTGGAAGAAGAGGCTCTATAGAGTGGCCAGCCAGATCTCCAGATTCAACCCCACTTGAGAAACAAAATCTTTGCAACTGAACCAGAATCTCTGGAAGATTAACGAAGGAGAATGATTGAAGAATGCCGTCTAATAACGCCGGAAATGCTACGAAATGTGAGGTCTCGTTTCGAACAGAACTCGTACTATTGTATGGAAATGGTGGTAGACAGTTTGAACATTTAGTTCATTTATAATAATGATTATTCCAACAGTTGCTTTATCATATATTGTTTTTATTGATTGAGTGAATACAAATTGATTTCCCAACTTTAAGTTCCTATATCTCGAAAAAGAATCTATAGAATTAATTTATGTCTGTTGTTTATATCAAGAAGGAAAATACCTTTCAAATGAGGTATCACTTGCCATATGTTGCCATTTAAAAATTTAGGGGTGGCGGTCACAGCTCCGAGGGATGGGTGAATTTCATGGCGAACGATGTCCCCCTCGAAAATGTAGTTGATGTGTCCGAGCGTTTTCATATAATTCGGTTCTAGTCTAATCAACAAGTTCAAAAACGTGTTAAATAGATATAAAGCTCCTAAAAATATGAGCGATAGCTCATTCGATTCGGAATGACGTCTAGAAAAAGGTTTTTCAAGGGTTTATTAGCACGTAAGAAATTGCGATTGTTATTAACAAAATAAGATTAAAAAAAGAAGGTATTTCGTTTTTCGTTAATAATTTCTAAAATAATGATATTTAAGAAATTATGAAGAAGATCCTGAAAGAGGAGGAAATTCCCAATAAAAAAAGTCCTGCCTTCCGGAACTCTATCTCTATTATTTATATTTTTTTTAACGCTGATAATAGGGCTCCGCGAGGTTGTTACGGTATAGGCGCACCGTCTAAAAAGCCGTTATATCACCTAAAATAATTTTTTCATAGTATTAAATAACAATCAAAAAATTTTATTAAATTATGGTTCAATCTAGACAATTGAACGAAAAAAACCTAGGTCAAAAAAAAATTTTCATGTCGATTTTTCAAAAAGTTACACCATTGTTATTTAACTAATTTTTTTCCTTTTTAAATTACGACATAAAAGTTTAAATAGTGGGTCTATAAAATTTTCGCTTCGTGGAGCTCTTTTCATTTAGGTACTCAATAAAGCAACGTGAAAAAAAATTATTGAAATTTATTATTTTGTTAATTATAATTTTTCTAAATCAACAAAAAATAAAATTCCAAAAAATTTTATAAAAAAAAAATTTAAAATTTCTCAAATATAGGTTATAATTAACATTGGAAAAAAAATGTTTACTTCATTTGTTAAGAAATTGTTTATAAACAGACTATTTTGGGTTAAAAAAAAAAACCATCCTATTGCATAGGTAAAATTATGATTTTTTTAATTAATTTTTTTATTGTTAATAATCGTTTTTTTTATATTTCAATTGTTTAAATAATTAGTTGAGAAATTATTTTATTCTTAAAAATCATCGTTGACCTTTTTCAACGAATTAACAGAGAAATATTTTTTTTTATAAATAATTCCATTATTTATGAACTTAACAATTTGTTATAAACAAATAATTTTAACCGTTATATTTTTTTTCGAAAACTTCAAAGAATAACAAGAACAACTATGTATAACAGAGTATAGAAAAAAAAAATTGTATTTTTTACAGCATTGTTACATAATATATGATAATGAAATTACAGCCGTTCCATAATTTGTCAAGTTATAAATTGTTATAACTTTTGAACTATAAGAGATACGGTAAAGGACATTCGAGTAATTTATTTATCTTTGAAATGAATTCAAAATCGATTCTGTAACCATTGTTCATCAGTCGTTATAAGCATTTGTTTATAAAAAATTTAGATTTTTTTAATATGTTTAGAAATTTCATAGCTTATAACTTGTTAAATAATATAGATACAGCTACGGAGTCCCGAACTTTTTTGTTCTATGATAAAATATCTTTCTAATCACGTATAAATTACGGCAATATAGATTTTTGTTTAAATAATATACTAGTTTAAATTTATACTTACCTAATTTACATTCTGCTATTGATCATTTCCATCCATTTATCACTAGAATTATTAATATTCTGCTGAAGTTTAATTATTTATTTACCAAAATAATATTTACTAAAATAATAATTGAATTTATTTTCTAATTTTTATATTTTTTTCAAGTATATTTTCTAAATAATTAAGCATGAAGTATAATTTCAACTGTCACTATTTGTGTGACTCCATACATTTCACTAATTAGTTAACTTAATGATAATGTAATATAAATGAACTTATAATACGTTCTGAATTCCAATGTTTTGATGTTCTTTAAACAAAATAATGTGTAATTAATAATTTACTTTTATCCGTACGTTATAGTTGTTAAGTTTCTAACAATAAAAATAATAAAAAAAAAAATTTAAAAAAAAAAATATAAAAATTAAAAAATAAATTCAATTAATTTTAGTAAATATTATTTTAGTAAATAAATAATTAAATTTCAGCAGAATATAAATAATTCTAGTTATAAATGAATGAAAATGATCGATAGCAGAATGTAAATTAGGTAAGTATAAATTTAAACTGGTATATTATTCAAACAAAAATCTATATTGCTATAATTTATACGTAATTAGAAAGATATTTTATCATAGAACAAAAAAGGTCGTGAGTCCGTAGCTGTATCTATATTATTTAACAAGTTATAAGCTATGAAATTTCAAAAAATATAAAAAAAATCTAAATTTTTTTATAAACAAATGCTTATAACAACTGATAAACAATGGTAACAGAATCGATTTTGAATTCATTTTAAAGATAAATAAATCTTTCATAAAAATGACCTGAATGTCCTTTACCGTATCTCTTATAGTTCAAAACTTATAACAATTTATAACTTGACAAATTATGGAACGGCTGTAATTTCATTATCATATAATATGTAACAATGCTGTAAAAAATACAAATTTTTTTTTCTATACTTTGTTATACATAGTTGTTTTTGTTATTTTTTGAAGTTGTCGAAAAAAAATATAACGGTTAATATTATTTGTTTATAACAAATTGTTAAGTTATTAAACAATGAAATTATTTATAATGAAAAATTATTTCTCTGTTCATTCATTGAAAAAGGTCAATGATGATTTTTAAGAATAAAATAATTTCTTAACTAATTATTTAAACAATTGAAATATAAAAAAAACTATTATAAACATCAAAAAAATTTATTTAAGAAAAATTTTTTTTTATTGGAAATTTTCTTTCCTTTCAGGATCTGTTTTCATAATTCCCTAAAATTATTTTAGAAATTATTAACGAAAAACGAAATACCTTCTTTTTTTAATCTTATTTTGTTAATAACAATCGCAATTTTTTACGTGCTAATAAACCCTTAAAAACATTTTTCTAGACGTCATTCCGAATCGAATGATCGATCGCTCATATTTTTAGGAGCTTTATATCTATTTAACACGTTTTTGAACTTTTGATTAGACTATTCTGCCGACCTACAGAGCCGCTGTTTCGGTTAATAAAAGTACCATGCCCTTTAATTTATTCGAATATAAACTATAAACAATTAGTTTTCCACTCCGTTCACGGGGATACATTCTTGGACTGGGGTATGATGATTTACATAAACCCATCATAATCTCGAGAATCACAAAGTATCTGATTGACAATCTAGCAGCTCGATAAGAATTCTGAAAATGCTTGGAATGTATAACTTGTCAGAAGTTTGAATGAAGTGTTGTCGAATGGACTGATATTTATGGCAATGACTGGTTCACCTGCGGAGTGGAATCGCCCATAATTTATCACACGTCACTTTGATGTGTTATGACATGATACACATTCACGAAGTAGGCATATGTATATTACCTGGCATTCCGTTATTAAATGTTATCGAGTTGGGCATATTGTAGCAGTCAACAACCTTTGAGAACTAGTTTTGAAGAACGTTATAGGTGAAGCACATAGGCCAAGTTGATATGTTATTGATTTTGTTTTCATACGGATTTTCAAAGGTATATTGGAATAACAGGTCCAATTGTGATCTCCAGTATCAGGTGCGAAAGGATATGCATTCCATTCACATGTGAATGTAATGATTCGAAATTAAGAGCATTTTTGGGGTCATTACAATGTACTCGAACTCCAAAATGCTCAATGCTCAAAAATATTCAAACCAGATGACTCAGATCTAACCCATAGCAGCCTTCATTTTATTTTTATCTGGGTATTGGATGGCGAAGAAGATAGAATTCGTAAAGAGCGGTATTGTATACAAGAATTCACACAATGAATAGACAGTAAATAAAATAATTAATAAAAAAACAAGCTTTTATTCAAATGCGCTGAAAAGTAAAAAATAATTGCTTTGTGCGACGTAGGTTATTCCGTGAGTTATAGATTCGAAAGTTTGTCGCGAAAAGTTTTCAGTTCGAATGCAAATGCGACAACCTTTTGAATCTATAATTAACGGAATAACCTACGTCGCACATCCAAATCAATTATTTTTTACTTTTTAGCGCATTTGAATAGAAGCTTGTCTTTAAAAAGTTTTCTTTTATTAATTATTTTATTTTGTGCTTTTTAGTAAGTACGCCTTAATCTATGCATTTTTTCAGTACATTATGGAGGCGTTTTTCCTGTAAGTTCTGAGATATCTAGTTCTTCAATGAGAATACCATCCGAAGATGAACTCGTCCCCCATCTTGGAGCTGCCATTTTCAATTTATGAATTCTGTCAAAAAATCAATAATCTTCTACTTAATTCATAATATCCGATCTCAAAACCCCGACATACCAATTTTGAATAGAAACGGTCTATTATCACAAAACTTGTCTACCATCTTGGAGCAATTCTGGAATTTATGAATTATGAAATTCAGAATCTTTGACGCCGAAAACCCCCACATACCAATTTTGAGTTGAATCGGACCATAAACACAAATCACGTCCGCCATCTTGGGGCCGCCATTCTGTTTTTTTCTTCAAAAAAAGTTCCATAATGCATTGTCACGCGAACTATGAACATCTGTCAAATTTCACGTTATTCATGCAACTAGAAGTGGGTCAAATTTAACTTGATTCTTTTGTGAAAAATTGGAAAATTCAAGATGGCGGCTTCAAAATGGCGGCCGATTTTTGTGATTATGGTCTGATTCTATTCAAAATTTGTATGTGGAGGTTTTTGGGGTCGAATATTATGATTCTCTTGTAAAAATTGAAAAATTCAAGATGGCGGCCGAGTTTTGTGCTTATGGTCTAAGTCTATTCAAAATTGGTATGTGGGGGTTTTTGGGGGTCGGAGATTATGATTTTACCTAATTTAATAACATTATTCATTTATTTTTTTGCAAAAAAATAATAATTAAAAAAAAACTAAAAAAACACGCTTTTATAAATATACCACACTAAAAAGTAAGAAATAAATAATAGTTTAAAAAAACTAAAGAACACGCTTTTATAGAAAACCAGACTAAAAAAATAGAAAATAAGAAAAAATGTATTTTATTTTACAAAAGCGTGGGGTGCATGGTATCAATAATTATATAATACTTCACACACCTAGGGCAGTAAGGTAAGAAATGTCTCAGATCACAGGTAATTTTTTTAGTCTGGTTTTCTATAAAAGCGTGTTATTAAGTTTTTTCAAACTATTATTTATTTACAAGTAACTCAACTTCATGCAAATTCCGGATTGACCGAGAATGTATCCATATGACATTTAGAATACAACCATGTATCATTTGTTACCGTTTGTAACAGTTTTTAATTTTTTTTTTTTAAATAAATTTTTATTTTAGAGGGCTATGGATACGTTTGAATAACTAATTTCAGACCTAAAATGTTTGTAAAAATATAACTTTACTGTTTTTGATCAAAATGTTTCAGCTATGTGACGTTTGATAAAAAAAAAAATTACAATTTTTTTATCAAATTGCAACATGGTGGCTCGTCGGGTTAGAAAAAAAAGCATTTTATTACGATTAATTTGATACCGCACTCTAGTAGGTTGTAAGAAAACTTAAAATATAACGTTAGAACTTTCGTTAAATGAAGAATCTTATTGAGATTGAAATATGATTTGAAATCATCGAATAGCCTGTGACCAACACAACGGAAACAAAATCATTAAATATTTGCGGTAAAAATTGACATGTCGACATATTATTTTACATCTCTTCTACAAAGTCAGTTGGGTAGTTATTGTGTACCTCATTGTTTGAAAATCATGGAAAATAACAATATTTATATAAGAACTGAAAAAGTTGATGTTATTAGTTTTTGGAGAGTGTAGGCAAAATTCAACCGATGCTGCACGTTTCTACGCACAGAGATATCCTGATCGGCGTCACCCGACCCGGCACTATTTTCAAAAACTGGTTCAAAAAATGCGAAAAGAGCCTGATAATGATGGGAACGATTCGTTTGTTGTGAGTGAAGATAAAGAAATAGATGTTCTGGCATACGTTCAAGTAAATAAAGTCTTCTGCAGCTAACATTTTGAAGAAACATAAATATCATTCATTAAATATCAACTACACCAGCACCTTTACCAAAACGATAATGCAAGGAGACTTGAGTATTGCAATTGGTTCTTCGATAAATATTTAGAGGATGACACATTCCCATATAAAATTATGTATACTGACGAAAGCCGCTTCACCAATTTGGGACATTAGTTATTTGAATAAAGAAGAATAAAGATTTATTTCGAAAAAAAAAACGGTTTCAAACAGTAACAAATGATACATGGTTGTATTCCAAATGTCATATGGAGACAAAAAAACTGTAAATATACCAGGTGTCCCATTTAAAAATCGAATGTTTATGTCATTTCCGGTGAATCCGGAATTTGCATGAAGTTGAGTTACCTGTAAAAAAATGCAGTTTTGTGCAGTAAACAGATCCTCCAAATTTCATTCCATTATCTCCGAAAACAAAAAAGTTATAGGGGCGAGCCATCTTCCGTAGACACCCGGTATATTGACAATATAATTACTTTATAGTGAGCAACATAAGTCATACATTCATCAAAGCGGAAGTGGAGCTATATGCACTTGGCATAATCAATTAAAATATTTGTGTATTTCGTGCAAATAATTTATTTTTCGCAGAGCGCTTTCAAGGATATATTCAGTGCTTGCCAGGAAAATTCGTGGGTAAGTGAAATTTTGTTGTTTTTTGTGAACTTCGGAATCTTCAGATAACACTTACTCGTCAGGTTAAAACAAGAAGAATCCCTAAAAAATAACGACATTCACAATGTAAAAAGATTAAAATTGAATATATGAAAAACAGTTTAATATTGTAGATATATCTAAGTCAAAAGGGATTAAATTTGGAATAAAACAAGTTCTTATTTACCACAGAAGGTAGCGCCACGATGTTCTCAAACATGCAGAAGAAATGCAGAGAAGAAGAATCGTCAATCTGTTTTGTTCTGTGTTTCTGTTGTGACAGAGCAGACTGACACTTCAGATGGGTGGGGATAACGAGGTTCCGGGTTCGATCCTCAGCCTGGACAGATATTTTTCATTTAAATAGTGATAATTTAATTTTAAGGACAAGTGAGTAAAGCGTCGCATTTAATCACGTCGCATTTGATCACGAACCTGGATATAAAATGCACTTCACTCACGTATTTTAAATCTGATTTTTTTCAGTTTTGCAGAAATTGAAAAAAATTATTTTGCAATTGTTGCATAAATAACTATTGTGTCATTGACTCGTCGAAACAAAATTGCAACCAGCCTACTAAGAATAAAAATGTGCGCTACCGTTGCATTCAATTTGGAAACCAGCCTACTCGATACGAATAATTCGACACCGTTGCTGCGCTATGAGCAATGTGAATGATGACTGTTCATTGATTACCTAGTTTACACTTTCAATCACTTGTGATTGAAAGATTTTTAATCACTAGTGATCAAAATCACAACTTTTCTCACTAATTTGAGTTGAAATATGTCACATTTTAGTCACGGAAATGGAAAGGGATTATTATTACCTAGTTCTTCCTCGATGTAAGTCTTCTGAAAATCCAGTCTGTTGTAATTCTTTGAAGTGACTCCATGCAGAATATGTGCGTTATGTTCATTAACTTTCAGATGGTGACCAAAGGAAAAATGTTTGTATTTGTTGAGGTGTTCATTTATGCAGATCCTACCCAATTAATCTTTTCATGGTGGATATGAAGAGTGTAGTTTATTTCAAAGTATAGTTTCTATAGTATAGAGCCTATACATAGGGCCATAGTTTTGATAGGTTTATGCGTAATCTATTATCATCGGAATAGTTCAGTATCATGTCAATGTGTTATTGTATATCCCTGATATTCTACTCCATTGAATCAGGCTTCACTGATTTGTAAAGCTTCATGTCATCGGCATAAAGATGAACATGAGAAAATGTGAGCACATCACAGCATTGCCTCGATGGATGATACGTTGAGATCTCCATCAAAAACAACCCCCTGTTGCCTGTTCCTCAAGTAACAGGGAGCAAGGTTGAAAGCCAAGCAAGGACCGTTTTGATAATGGTAGATCAAAGTTCATGAGATCGAAGGCTTTTCTCTGATCTAGAAGTATCAAAATAGTTGGTAGGGACTTGTCAAGCTGGTTCATGATACCATTAATTTTTTTTTAGTAGAGCGGTTTGAGTACCTTGATTCTTTCGGAATCTAGATTGTACAGCTGGTAGTAGGCTGTTGGTTTCCAGATAGTCCACTATTTGATTAGATACTGTTTTTCCTGAAAAATTTAAGAGAAGGCCGGTAAGATAGTTATGTGGCGTAAATCATTAAAAGAAGAAGGTGGAGAAATTTTAGGTATGGGAATGACTTTTTCAGGTATCTGGAAAGATTCCTCTGTTGATGATTTCATTAAATATATTCACGTCTTCATCTGTGCAAAATGAGAGAACGATTGATATCATTTTGATGCTTATATTATCAAAACCAATGGCCTGAGATTTTATTGTGTTGAACGCCTTATAAATATGTTTCCGTTTGATATCTCCGAATACATATCTTTGGATTTCATTCAATACATTGTTGTTGTAGTGATTCAGTATATATCTCATGTAATATAAGTAAATCTCATTGTACTGAAAACTAATTGGCAACGTCGTATCACAATTTTTAAAAGTATTCGTATGCTGTCATTTGTCAAATTCGTTATAATTTCTGTCGATTTGATGATGGTACTTTGAAATGTATGTTTGTTACCTCTTGAACTTTTTGAGGTTTTTTATAAGGATGAACTTTTACAAATATATAATTTCGAGTATTTACACTTGGTGATGTGCTGTTTCGCACTATCACACTCTCCTTGAGAAAAGTATTGAAAGAGGTCTTTTTCAATTTTATAATGTTTTGGAGCATCAGTGAAAGATTTTTCAGAATCATCCGGCCTGGCCTATTTTCGCCACCTTTGTTATTTGTTCGGATAATTTTCTCGAAATCACCGGTAGCAAAATGAATTTAATGTTTTTCCAATCCTACTTCGTCGTCAATTCCCATTACTCTGGAAACTGCTGAAAATTTGTACACACAAATAGTGACATAGGTGTCGATTATTTATTAATCTAAAAATCAATAAAAAACTTTTTAAAGACAAGCTTTTATTCAAATGCACTAAAAAGTAAAAAATAATTGCTTTAGATGTGTGACGTAGGTTATTCCGTGAGTTCTAGATTCAAGAGCTTGTCGCGCAAAGTTTTCATTTCGAATACAGAAGCGACAAGCTTTTGAATCTATAACTCCAGGAATAACCAACGCCCCACATCCACAGCAATTATTTTTAACTTTTTCGTGCATTTGAATAAAAGCTTGTCTTGAATTTTTTCATCAATTATTCTAATTTGTACTTTTTATTACTTAAGTACGACTCAATCAATGCATTTTTGTTGAAGCATCGTTATTGTGACGCCTTTTTTTCCTGTAAGTTCGGAGGAGACCATCTAAAGATGAAGTCATCCGCCATCTTGGAGTTGCCCTCTTCAATTTATGAATTTAAACTAGAAGTCAATAATCTTCGACTAAATTCATAATCTCCAACACCAAAAACCCTGACATACCACTTTTGAATTGAATCGGGCCATAATTACAAAACTCGTCCGCCATCTTGAATTCGTGAATTTGGATAAGAAATTAATAATCTCTGACCCCGAAAACCCCCACATTCCAATTTTGAATAGAATCGGACCTTGAACACAGAGATCATCGTCCATCTTGGAGCCGCCATTTTGATTTCATAATCATAATCATAATCTTCGAACTTGAGAACCCCCCACATACCAATTTTGAATCGAATCGGTCCATCTCGTGCGCCATCTTGGAGCACCATTATGTTTTTTCTCTAACAAAAATTTCATGAGCCTCTATTTCAATTCCATAAATTTTGACACAAAAATCATGATCTCCTACTCCGAAAACTCCCACATCCAAATTTTTTTTATAATTGGACCATAATCACAAAACTCCTCCGTCATTTTGAAGCAGCCATCTTGAATTTCTAAATTTTCATTCAAAAATTCATAATCTCCGAACCTGAAAACCCCCTCATACCAATTTTGAATCAAATCGGCCCATAATCACAAAACTTGTCCGCCATCTTGGAGCCTCCATCTTGAATTTTGGAATTTTAACGAAAAATTCACAATTTCCCTTCTCGACAACCCCCACATACAAATTTTGAATAGAATCAGACCATAATCACTAAACTTTTCCGCTATTTCAAAACCGCCATCCTAAATTCGAAAATTTTGACAAAAATTCATAATCTCCGACCTCGAAACCAGCACATAACAATTTTGAACCGAATTGTGCCCTAATCACAAAACTCGTCCGCCATCTTGGATCCGCCATTTGGTTTTTTCTCTAACAAAAATGTCATAATGCGTTGTAACCGGGATTATGAACACCTGCCAAATTTCAGCTCAATCGGATGTCGGCAAGTGCTCCAAAAATGGATTATATGTTTTGAACCGGAAATAATGACAGAACGAATGACATACGAACGAAACAAGTTAAATAAAAGCTTGTAAAAAGTCAGGCTTTTCAAACTGTTTTGATTCAAATAATAATATATATATATATATATTTATTATGGGAATATAAGGAACATCAGCATGACATTGGATATTTGACCTTACTTCCTAGTAAATAATTGAATATGGCTCAATTACGAGATGCCGAACAGTATGAAGATTCCTATATATCTCCGAATTTACAACGTTGAACTCACGAATACTCAATTCTTTTCATATTTTCTCCGTTAATACTTTCGCAGAACTTTGTCGAACAAATATTCGTTCACATTTTTATATACATTAAGTTCCACATCACCTTATTTCAAATTGGATACCCAACTATATGCTGACACCAACATAAACGATAAATCCCACTGGCAACCCAGTTTTCGCCTACGTCCTCAGTGTAAACTCGTATATTGAACAATCCAAAACAATTCCTTCAGTATTGTATCAACGTTCCCAGAAACATAGCCAACGTCTTGGTATTACCATTTTTATGAGAAAATAAATTGTACACGTTGAAAATCAACCGGACGTCGAGCCATATGGCATGGCTGAAAACTTTTTGAATTTCAAATCCAGCCAATAAAGTACCATTCTTTGATCCAATAATGTCATCTGCTGTAACAATAAATAATTTATCACTTCATTGTTGGGCTACTGGAAACCATTATGGAATTCAATGAGCCATTGGAGCTATAAGTCACTGGTACTCTGTTTTCATACTTTCTACAAGGAAATATTGTTATTTGATAGAAATAATTCTCGGAAAATAAATATTGTATGATTCCAATTGAGTTTTGATTGAGATGGAACCACATACACAATCAACAAAAAAATATTTCTTCCTTTGGCGGGATAATGCAATTGAAAATATTAAATTATATTCATGCCAACGATTAATAGTTAGTAGTGCTAGAAACTCTAACAAGTTGCACATGGAAAGCTTTTTATTGAGACGATATATTGTATTTTAACCGACGAAACAAAAAAGAAGGAGGTACTCTAGTCGACGCGTATATTTTTTTTATGTATGACCACGCAAAACTTTTTACTGAGACGTCATTTCGATAATTCTTTCATCAGTGGATAGGGTGTACTTCGAAGTTGGTCCCATTTGAATTTAAAAGATGAAATCCACCCCTAAGGGTAGCAAAATGAAGGATACTTATCACTCACCCTCTGAATTCTGGTCCGTTAACCGATTCTATCAGACTTTGTACTGGGTTCTTCGATTTGGATGATTCTTTTTATAGATACGGTATACCTCATAGTTGATCATATTTGGATTTCGAATGGAATTATCCACCCTCACGGGTAGAAAAATAGGGCATAATTGATTTTTCAGTTGTGAACATTGGCACACATATGTAGTTAACAATGACAGATCGCTATTGTCATTATTTTTGTTCTCCTACAACCGTCACAATCATTATATCCTATGAGAGGATGGAATGATATACAAAGTAATGAAATAAACTAACCAGAACAACAAAAATAATTTATATTACAACAAATAGTAAAAGTAGATACTCATATTATTTAACTGGTAATAGTTGAAGTGAGGTGGGTAAGTAAGTATTTTGGAAGTTATCAAAAAACAAGTAGGTAGTAATTAGTGAATTTCAGCCACAAAAAATTTAAAAATAAAAACTTTTTAACAAAAAATTAAACCGACGAAATACGGAACTGAAAAGTAAAAAATCAAATGAACCTTCTTAGTCTCAATAACTAAGCTCCCAAACTAATGTGAGTAACTAATTTCGAAACGGCGCCAAACGAACAATCAACGAAGATCATTGAATTACTTAAAAAAAATTATCAGATTGTCACCGCGCAACTCGATGCCATCATTTTACGCCTTACCTAATTCATTTGTTTGTTTGTTTGGCGCCGACTCGAAATTAGTTTCTTACATTAGTTTAGGAGCTTAGTTATTGAGACCAAGAAGGTTTATTTTATTTTTTACTTTTTAGTGCCCTATTTCGTCGGTTTAATTTTTTGTTTCAAAGTTTTTTGGGTTTGTATATAGGTATGCAATATCGAAGACAAATTACTTCTGGTTGAAACGAGAAATAAGTACAAGTGGATTTATGATATAAATTAATCAGATTCAGGTAGGGCTGGCTGACTACGTTGAATAATACAATGGAAATTTTCACATCGACACCCTCCTTAATAGCTGACAAGTGTGTAGCTCTGTAGGCAGAAGTTAGTCCCGTGAAAGGAAGTGGGGGCGGACGGTCAAAATTCTTCCAGAGCGCCGCCTGGCTCTCAGATAACTTCAAACACTCAAGTAAGCCCAGTAGCGCATGTGGATGAACGCTCGCTCTCAAACTACAAGGACCCGGCTTCGATCCGGAGATGGGTCACAAAAAAATTTTTTTTTCAATTTTCTTTCGCACTCATATCAATCACAAAACTTCTATAAGTCGCCAAAACATATTACCTCAGAACATTCACCCTCGAAACCACTCAAAACACAAAACAGCATTTTCCCAGAGCATGACTTGCTCTGAAGCGGCCGAAGGCTGCTAAAAATTTCTCCATTTCTTCTTTCACGCACTTTGTCCAGGAAATAGCTCAAATTCGTACAACCAAAATATCATGTGTACATTTTAATTGTTATATTACGATCAAATCACAGATCTTTCTCATAATCGAACCGCAGGAAAAGACATTAGCTTGAAATAATTTATTTTTACATAGGGTATCGCAAAACATTGCGAGACGACCACCTACTTCCTCTTCACGGGGGCGTAAGGGGGTTGCCCCATTTCATCTTCGAAATACCTAATGAAATGCATTGTAAATAATAAATTACTAGATATACCATACTTAATAGATATTAAATACATTTTGATGAATCTGGTCCAACGCGTTAATTTTTAATCGAAATAACATCTTTGAATGCAGCTCTGAAATTTTGTGTAGTTATAGTTTTTAACTGTAGAAAGTAGCAAAGTTGTGAGATTTTTTTTCAAATTTTAATGACAAGGTATTTTCGGGTTAAGAAAGCTGTACATAATTTGCCAGAAGGCAAAATGATGGCTGAGTATATAAAAAATATAATATCGCAAGAAGTTGTTGAAGCGGTAAAACTTTTTTTTTGCAGTTTTGCCAATTTGTTTTTGTATTATTCAAACTTTCAATGAATTATTGATTAATTAAGAGTGGACAAAACGAAGGATGAGTATGAATAACAGAGATGTATGAATAAATACCCTAATTAGAATCTTGGGGTAACTCGTTTCCATTTATTACTTAAGAAATACAGGGCAAAAATAGGATTTTCATTAATATTAATAATCTGACTGATCATCTTATTCCTCGTCGCAGTATAATATATCTGTTTCATCATCTTAAACATAAATTAATATTTTTATGAAAACGAAAGTAATGTATCCTTGAAATTCTTTGTTATTAATATTAGTATAACATCTTTAACTGTTGACGGTAATTGTGGGACATCAAACCGTTCAAATTCCTACAGGGCTTGTTGATTCATCCTGCCACAATCAGTAGGTTCGAGATCCATTAGAACTGCTAAATGTGCATTTGTTAAGCTTTTTGCGATATATCTCGCCCTATCAAATTGCTGCCGTAGTTCTGATTGACATGGTGGCAAACTTGATGCATCGGAATTTTTGAATATTTTTTTTAAACGGTTTATTTAGATTATTTTATAATTCCTCAAAAATATCTCGAATTGAGTACTATTCACAAATTGTTTTTATTTCGCTGTGATTCCTCATAGGTGGCCCGTATATACTTCTCATTATTGAAAATTTACAATGCATTGCTTTCTGTATTTCAAGGATAAAATGGGAAGCCGTACGCCCCCGTGAAGAGGCAGTAGGATGTCGCCTCGCGATGTTTTGCGATAACCTATGTAAAAATAAATTATTTCAATTCAAATAAAGCTATATATCCCTTCCTGTGATTCAGTCATGAAAAAATCTGTAATTTGATCATAATAGAATAATTGAAATTTACCCATAATACTTTCGTTTGACAAATTTGAGCTATTAAAAAAAGGTTCAGAGAAATTTTCAGCAGCCTTCGGCCGCTTCGGAGTGAATCATGCTCTGTGAAAATACTGTTTTGTGTTTTGAGGGGTTGTGTGGGTGAATATTCTGAGATAATATGTTTTGGTGACTTATTGAAGTTATGTGGTTGATTTGAGTGTTATAGAAAATTGAAAAAAAATTGCGTGACCCAGCTAGGGATAGAACCCGGGTCCTTGTAGTTCAAAAACGAGCGTTCATCCATATGATCTACTAGGCTCACTTGGGTAAAAAAGTGTTTGAAGTTATCTCAGCGCCGGGTGGCGCTCTGAGAGAATTTTCAACCATCCTGCAGAGCTATACACTCGTCAGCTAGTAATGAAGGATTTTTAGTAAAAATTTCGCTTGTATCTTATTATTTTCAATTTACGTAGCCAGCTCTCAGACTATTACTTATCAGGGTGTCGCGACACCGACGTCATTTTGTAAGGCGGCATACATTTTAAATTGGTTTCTAATTTTTCAACAAATTCTGGACCCAACGATATATCACACTCATGAGTTACTTCGACAAATTTCAATGACTGGCTGATTTTGTCATTTTGCTACCTTTTTTATCCCAAATTAGGGCATAAAATCACACGTTTTGGTCTAGGGCGTGAAAGTTATGTTTGAACCAAGGCTGCTGAGTTTATTTCACAAGTTGAGAATAAGTTTGCGAAAATGATTGTCATAATTTGATGTCAAACTCATTTATTAGTTTGTTCAGACTCGAATTGGCGACGGTTCACCATAAATACCTTCAAGATGCCTTAATAACTGTCGAAAAGTATGGATTCAAATTGAAAAAAAAAGATAATTCCTGTTATTCGAGTTATTTACGAGAGTTTTTGCAATTCAAATTCATGATCGTGATAAAAGTACCGGCATTCAGTAGGCAGCTGAAAATGCCTGTGATTTAGTACCAGAAAAGTCAGAAAAACCGAACTCGATAACTTTCTGAATGATTTATAAGCAAATCAATGTTTTGGCGTGAATAATCTATGCTTGAGATATATTTTTTTTTGTTTGCCGATGATAATAACAATTTTTCACCGGTTTTGAATTCTGAGAATAACGAAATTCGAACAACTGTCGATATATATAAACAGGTAATATTCGTCCTATAAAATACTTGCAGCGCATTGTTTTGATGTACAAAATAAAATAGCCCCGCTACCGGGATTTTTCCCATTCTTGAAGACGATATTGTAAATAGCCGTTTGGTTTTGTTGCTCCACTAAATGAATTATATTTAAATTTTTATGGAAATAATTTTGATACCTCGTAGTCTGTAGCCAAGCCCAGTAGTTGAAACAAAGAAGTTGGTTGGACTCTAGGACATCGCTGAACGAAAACAACTGGTAGTAAAACACCATTGAATAATAAAACACCGATTAGTTCAGTCGGCAGGGAAAAAATATGAGGTAACAGTAGCGATTTTTGTATTCTACGTGATAGGGGGGGCTGATCCTGAGTATAACCCTGAATTGGCACAGTTCGGAGAGGTGAGCGTTAGCAGCCATCTTGAAAAACGCGTTTTGTCATATATCTCCCAAACGGTTTTTCCGAGGCGAAAAATACAAAACACTTATTTTCAAATATTTAAATATTCTTTCATTATGTTCGGATACGTTTTTCTGTTACATCAATATTTATGCGAGTTATTGAGTCGAGTTGTAACGCATGCTCTTTCTGCGAATAACTCAAAAATAATTGATCTCACGTGAAAAATAGCTATATTAAAAGATGTAGTGCGAAAAATTGTCTACAAATTTTGCCCCAAAATCTACAATACTCTCAGCACATTAGGTAAGTCAAACGAAAATTATTTACATTTAATGAGACACATGCACGGAACAGGTGAATTGACGTTGTGATAAGGTAGTGACGCCATATTGTAGCAGCTGTAAAGACTAGACGTTATAACCTAAGTTCCCATTCTGTGCAGGGATACTTAGACTCTAAGTGGCAGACCGTACGCGGTACTCATGCTGACGTCACTCCAACCATATACTCTGCGTAACTTTGTGATTCACAACGCCTGCACTCTGCATTGCAAACGTGAATCGACTCGAAATTCATGTATTTCTCTAGAAGGACAAATTTACTGTAACTGAATGGAAGATCACAAAGTGGACTAATGCGATAAGATTCTTTTGGAAAATTCTGGGAAAGAATGCCATTCAAATTAGATACAATATATTTGAGAATCAAATTTAGATAAAAAATATATTTCTTGCTTTCATTCAAATTATTACTGAAATTGTATAATTTCAAAAAAGATATATGAATGAATAATAAAATATTTGTTCAATGTTCATGGTGCTTTTGATAAACGACATTAACAAGGAAACCATACAAGAAAAAAATAATTTTTCCTTCCGTAATTGCAGTTGTAAGATGATAAATCGTAGGTATATCTTAGTGTAATAAGTTCATTGCATGCTTCCACGATTGTTGTCAGCATTGTGCACTTTTTTAACATGTGATTTTGAATTATCTATCAGTTTTTTTGTATTAAAGGTGCAATTGCATTGATTTTCTCTTCATGATTTTTTTACATGCTTTCTTACACACCATACATGAACGATGATTGTAATTGCATTGCCTATACAGAGTGAAATAACACGGTACGAATGTTCTGACGTCAGCATGTGTACTTTGTACCTTTGCACGGAATTGGAATTTAGGTTTCAACATCTAGGGCTGTGAAGTGCCTTACGGAACCGCTTAGGCCGCCATTTGTTGATATCATTGTGCTTTGACGCTAGGTGTAAACAAGTCATTTCCATACGATTTTCGTAAATTTTATATTGAAAAAGAACATGAACAGCTTTTGAGACAGTTAACACGTGTAAGCTTAGCTGATGTATAATAATATGTGAATATTTTAAAAATATATATCTTATCTTAAAAAAAATGATTACGTGTTTTTCCGAATAATTAAAAGCCTTCGTGCTTTAAACCCCCAGTCGTTCTTGAACATTCTTCCTGTTGAATTCCCTCTGTAAATCACTCGACAGTTCTTCCGAATTCGCCCTGATGATTATCCTCCACCCCTTTAGTACCTTAGCCTATCTCCAACCCTCTCCTGGCCCCCGTTTCTCGTGCCTCAATTTTTCATCCCTGCCAATGACCTTTCATTTCACAACAAATTCCTCCGGAAATCATCTCTCGCTTCTCGTTTACCTGGCCACTGTTCCTTACCTCAGTCTCATTGTATGTAGAGAATTTTCGCTTAGCTATCTACTGTGGGAAAACTATTGTGGATAGGAAAAAAAGTTCAGGACAAAATTTGTAAACAATTGTCCGCTCTACAATGTTAACTGGGACTATTTTTTACGTAGTAGCAATTGTTTTTGGGTTATTCGCAGAAAAAGCATGCACTCCAACTTTGACTCACAAACTCGCATTAATATTGATTTTACTGAAAACATAATGAAAGAACATTCAATTATCTGAAAAAAATTTCTCCTGTATTATTCGCGTCCAACAAATCGTTTAGGAGATATATGACCGACCCACCTTTCATATGCTAATGTAACCTCATGCAGAAATAAATAATAGTTTGAAAAAACTAAAAAACACGCCTTTATAGAAAACCAGACTGAAAAAATAGAAAATAAGAAAAAAAAAAAATGGTATCGCCTCGGTGTGTAATGTACTATATCATTTTTAATACCATGCACCCCACGCTTTTTTATAAATAAAATAATTTTTTTTCTTATTCTCTATTTTTTAGTCTGGTTTTCTATAAGGGCGTGTTTTTTAGTTTTTTCAAACTATTATTTATTTCCTACTTTTTAGTGTGGTTTATTCATGAAAACTATTATTTTTATTATTTTTTTGCAAATTCAAAAGTGGAATAATCTTATCAAATTGGGTAATCATAATCTCCGACCCCAAAATCCCCCACATACCAATTTTGAATGGAATCAGACCATAATCACAAAACTCGGCCGCCATCTTGAATTTTTCAATTTTAACGAAAGAACCATAATATTCGACCCCAAAAACCCCCACATATCAATTTTGAATAGAATCAGACCCTAATCACAAAACTCGGCCGCCATTTTAAGCCGCCATCTTGAATTTTCCAATTTTTACAAAAGAATCATAATATTCGACCCCAAAAACCCCACATACCAATTTTGAATAGAACAGACCATAATCACAAAACTCGGCCGACATCTTGAATTTTCCAATTTTTACAAAAGAATCATAATATTCGACCCCAAAAACCACAACACACCAATTTTGAATAGAATCGGACCATAATCACAAAACTCGGCCGCCATTTTAAAGCCGCCATCTTGAACTTTCCAATTTGTACAAAAGAATCATAATATTCGACCCCAAAAACCCCCACATACCAATTTTGAAAAGAATCAGACCATAATCACAAAACTCGCACACCATCTTAAAGCCGCCATCCTGAACTTTTCAATTTTGACAGAAGAATCATAATCTCCGACCACAAAAACCCTTGGATACCAATTTTGAAGCGCATCGGACCATAATCACAAAACTCGTACGCCATATTGGAGCCGCCATTATGTTTATTCCACACACAAAAATTTCTTAATGCATTGTCACCGGAATTATGTACACCTGCCAAATTTCAAATCATTCGGACGTCTGGAAGTGGGTCAAAATCGCGCCCAAAGGAGTCGGTTACAAACAAACAAACAAACAAACAAACAAACAAACATACAAGTGAAGCTAATATAAAGCGTGTAAAAAAGGCCTGCCGATATCTGTGCATAAACTGAATACCAACTACTACATAGCGCGGTTCCTTCGAGGGTTTTATAAATAATCACATCAGAGATTGAGATTGAGTTGTGTGTACTGTGTTCTGTACATCATTAATTCACTTCCTTTGAATTCCTATCCCACAAGACCCTCGTATAAGTTCAGCTGGATAATTTAATTGCTTAAAATAACTCACATTCTTTATTCGTATTCTTGCTATATGCTGTCTCGTGAAAAAAAAATTAATGGAACGATTTGAACCAACTTTGGTGAATGAGCATAGAAACATAAAAAAACATTAATGTTGAATTCGTGACTCTCCTATAACACCGTATATAGATTGCCAGAATAAATTTGGTTGAATGTCAAAAACAGTTTCCGCCTCTTTCAATCCGGAACAATTATACCATTCGAACGAAATCACGAACATCGATAATCAACCCCAAAATAGAAATCCGCGATAGAGGTCAAAATCCTAGTCATGATTTTGCATGAGAACTGGAGTCGGAAAGAGAATATTTGCAAATCTAATCTGACAAGACCGGAAAAGATGTTTCAAATGAATACGATTGCGAACAGTGGCGTACCCAGAAGAGATATCCAGGGCGATTTTTAAACGATAGGAATTTTATATTATTTACACCACACTACAGGGTGTTGATAGAATGAAAAAAGGACAAGTGAGAATCGAAATTCGTACAATTTGTGAAGAGTATGCATCTATAAAAATACATAAAGTTTTATATATTCTGAATTCATGTCCAGTTTTGATTTTTCTCCCTTCTATCTCTGCACTAGAAGTAAACATTATTGGTTTTCATCTTTTTTGAAAGGGCACATGAATATGTCCCAATATTAATACGTTTTCAGAATTGCTAATATAGAAAATAATTAACTGAGTAATTCCAACACATGTCAAATGTCAACAACATTTCATTAAGGCCCATATCAGTTCGATATGAATCGAATAACAGTTGTATCGAGTAAACGTAAAACAGTTCTTCCACTATATTCCACACAGTAAGTATGTCATCACTAACTCCAATACTTGAAGTTTGAATAAAAGATCTCCAGACAAAACTTTTTTTGTCGAGCCATGTAAGCATATCACCTTTTTTCCATCTGGATACAGTGGCTACAATAGCATAAGAGAAATTTGTTACGAATCCAAGCTAGCCCACCATCCGCCAACAGCTGTTTTATGGTTTTCCAATCATCAGGACGGCTTGTGGTCTCTTTCAAATTCGTATCGAATATCTCATAGTGGTAATACCTACCGGCAAGTACAAAAATGTGAAATGCATCAAATTATAGATAGTGACACTCATAATCTGTGTGTTGGAGCTTAGACATGTCATCGTGGAATTTTAATGACACGAAATTTCGTGCACATTAATAGGTCACCAACAGATGTCAGCATAGGCCAATCCACGACAACAATAGTCGTACTCCTAGTTTTAGGCAAGGAGGAAATCGAGAGGCGAAACAGAGGTTTATCATAAATGGAGAGACTGAGATTAACGTGCTTGCTATGATTGAGGTTGATAAAACGGTTTATCTAAGAGGAATTGCTCAAGAAATGCAGATAAGTCACGAATCAGCAAGAAAAATACTGAAAAAGCACGGATATCGAGCATTTAAATATGAGTTACATCAAAATTTGTATGCTTATGTTGGCGATAGGCGGTAGGGTTTTGTGATTGGCTGCTCCAAAATCATGGCGTTAACCCAAATTTCATCAACTCTATTCTATTTTTCGACGAATCACGATTTACAAATAATGGTATGTTCAATAAGTGAAATACTCGGTACTGGGCCCAAAAAAATCAACATGTAATGAGAGGGGGCAATTTTCAAGAAAGGATAGACGTCAATGTCTGGGTTGGTATCGGTGGAAACAGAATAATGGGGCCAATATTGTTTCAAGGTCAGTTAAGATGGGTTAGGTACTTAGGTTTTATTCAAAATGAAGTCGAGGATCATCTTCATAATCTACCTTCAGCAGTTTCCCGGCGAATTTACTTCCAAGATGGAGCACCCCCTCATAATACCAGAAAAGTTCTCAATTACTTAATAGAGCATTTTAATAATCAAGTTATTGCAACCAATGGACCAGTACGGTGGCCTGTCCGCTCCCCGGTTCTCACTGTGCTCGGTCTCTTTATTTGGGGACATGTTAAAGAAAAGGTTTAATATGCAACAGCCCCAGCAACTTTCGAAATCACAGAAAAAAGAATTCTACGGGTATTTAGAAGTTTAACGCCTCAAATATTACGAAACGTGAAGAGAGAAACAATTGAACGAGCTAAAATTGAGGAATGCACTTTGAAAATGTACTATACTGAAAGTTAATGAATTATTATCCAGTATTTTCCTTAGTAATATTTTATTAATGTTCTAACTTTTAATCCAATCGCAAATGAATTAGTATCGATAGATTCGTAAAAAAATCCTTTTCTCGGAAAGTGCTCGCCAAAAAATGGTCGCCATTCAAAAGAAAAAGTTAGACACGAAAATGTTATTTTGCCAACTTGTCTTATTTCTATCTATCATACTAGTCACTAAAACTTTGCAATTGTAATTTTCTGACATCACCTGAGGTCCTCAGATGAGTTGACGTCCGATCATGCAATAGATGCAATATCAAATGTGACTCTAAAAAAATGAAGTAGGCGTAAAAACGTTTCAAAATGTTACATTCTGATCCAGAAATGTCTCAGAAATCCAAATATGTTACAAGATACAGGGTGTTCCATTTAAAAATTCAAAACCGGAGCCATTCCCGGTGAAACCGGTAGTGAACAGAAAGTCAAAAATATGCGAAAACTATCCTCTTTACATACCATTTAACTATACCAAATCTCATTTTGATACACCTAATATTGTAGAAGTTATGACTTGTCTAATAGATTCGTTGACACCTGGTTTATATATATATATATATATATATATATATATATATATATATATATATTTATATTGTAATGTAATGATGAATTAACAAATTATTTAGTTATTATTTCGCCCCCACTTTTGGTGCCAATTTGTTATGACTTGATAAATTGAATTATAATAGTTGTTGTTATATAATGAAGATTGCTTATAGTTTTTATGCTATTCTTTGTGAGCCAAATTGATATGATATAGATAGATATTTTCACCCTGTATGTATATTTTGTATGATGTAATAATAATTGCTAGCGAACGTCACTGTTCTCACGTCACGCTGCTGCCAATTGTTATCACTTTTCTCACCACGGCTAAGCAACAGTTGGTACGCCTCTTATCTCAGATAGCCGGTTCAGGCAATAGAGCCATTAACCACTGCTGTCTAATTTCAATTTATTCAATGGTCATCAGTATGATTCTTTATCATTGTAAGAAAACAAACAACAAAGTATCAAAAAGCAATTATTTCCTTTATTCAGAAAGACTTAATTTTACCTGGCCTACGAGAAATAACTTATTCTAATGTGAATTCACAAATATCCACGGATAATCATTAAATCAAATCATGGATAGATAGACACAACCTCACTTTATCCTTGAGAGTGAAGTTTTCTTTTATAGTTCAAAATAAAGTGGAATAAAGTTCTTCAGATGTGAGATACGTTATTTGTGAAATTGTTCAGGACTGGAGCTGTCGGTGTTCAAGATATGTCCTGAAATTGGATCCCTTCTTACTACAAGCGCTATCAGGAACTCCAATACCATAAATCAGGAACCGTACAGATGCAGAAATCAGCTTTGGACACTTGGATATGTTGTATAATTAAGGTAATATTGGTTTTTTTTCTTCTAATGTTGGAATGATTTCATTTTTTTTTCTCCCAAAATGTTGCGTGGCATTCCCTTGTAAATTTATTTTCGATCTCCTGTGGCTTTGTTTGTTGCTCCCTTGGATACCAATTTTCCCTCTTCTTTTTCATTTGAATGTTTGAATTCGCGCACCAAATTGTCACATTTCACTGTTTGGGTTCATCTTATATAATTTATATATACAACTATTTTCCCAATCTTATTACTATGTACAAATTTCAATAACAATTGCTTATGACATCACCCCGTTGTTATTCTCTCACAATTTCCAATTTTCCATATGACCATCTATCCCCTGATTGGCTATTCTCATCAAGAAGTTTGCTGTTCTACCATTTGCTACTTTTAGTTAGCTACAATTTCATAAACTGTATGTTTCAAATTTATAAATGTGTTGATCACTTTTTATTCATGAAAATTTTGTAAATCTAGACTTTTTGTTGTCTTTTTACCAATTATGGGTTATAATCATATATATATAAATAAATTTATATTTATATATATTTATTTTTTTTTATTACAAAATAACAATATATATATATATATATATATATATTATAATATATATATATATATATATATATATATATATATATATATATATATATATATATATATATATATATATATATATATATATATGTGCATATGTATAAAATTAAAATTTTGAATGAATACATACATGGAATAGTACCCCACTATTTGTCTGAATAAACATATGGATTGCCCATTCAAACCAAGTTTGGTAGACTTATAAAAGTAGGAATCAAGCCATCACCTGTTCTACCGAGTCAGGATTGATAATGAGTTATAAATTGTTGTTTTTGTTGTTGTTGAGCAGAGGTTGAATAAATTCCTGCCAAACTCAAAATACAGAATTGTAAGTCCAACCACGGCATAATATGTAATCCTCAGATTTGTTGGATCAAGCAGAGAACTTGGACATTTGGCTTTGAAAAGCATATACCTCATCCCCTTTGCTTCCACGTGGTCGTCCCATTTCGAGTCAATTGGGATTCCTTGATATCATGTGAGCTTCACAAACTATATGCCAAAGGATATTCATTGATTGTTCACGAGAGGTCCAACCCCAATTGAGCAGCCATATCAAGCAACAAATTACCATGAGCGATATATCCAAAATGACGAATGAATTTCAAAATTAAAAAATAAAGTAAAAAATTCTTCCCACTATATTTAAAAACATTAAAGAAAAAATTGAGTAGAAATCAATATTCCCACCGATATTCAGAATTTCCTATCACTTGGCCCAAAATTCAGTATATCTCCATATAACTGTGATATCAATATTCCACATCTCTTAGCTGACTTGGAATATATCATAGAAACATTCGATGATGATGAGAAAAATATATTCACATCTCAATTTACCAACATTATAACAAATTTCTTTCATAAAAATAATCGAAATTTGCATTTTTTTAAATGAACTATATATGAAAAAAAAAACTTGAAAGAAAACCCAGAAATTATCATAACAAACAGTGATGAAGGAAATGTAACTGTGGCAATGTATAAAAATGAGTATATCACAAAAGTAAACCTTATTAGAAGATAAACATTTTTACGAACAACTTAAATCTGATCCCACTTGTACTTTACAGCAAAAAGCTAATAAAACTGTTTCAAAACTCAGAGATACCAAGAGAATTGATGCTTCTACAGCAAAATCTCCAATTAGTTACAATTCGGTAGCTCCTCGTTTTTATACATTACCAAAAATTCATAAACCAATCCTATCAATGAGACCAATAGTATCTTCCATTGATACTCCCACCAGTAAACTCTCTGGATTTTCAACCAAGATATTAACTAATGCTTATGAAACAGAAAACCCATACTATGTAAAAGATTCTTTCACATTCAGTGAATTCATCAATAATTGTCAACTCCCACAAAATTATGTTATAATAAGTCTTGATGTAATCTCCCTCCTTACTAATTTACCATTAACACTAATTAAAAAATGTATCTCCAAAAAATGGAACCAAATCAAAAATTATTGCACCCTTGATGAGTCCCATTTCATGAACATATTAGAATTCATTTTTGATTCAACGTATTTTGTATTCGACGATAAATTCTTTAAACAAATTTTTGGAACTCCTATGAGATCAGATATTTCCCCTATTTTGGCTGACTATGTTATGGATGATTTACTCGATAATTGTGTTTCTCAAGTGAACTTAAACATTCCTTTTATCAAACGTTTTATGAATGATTAGATTTTATCTGTACCATGTGATAGTATGGAAGAGATTCTATCCATCGACAACAATATCCAATTCACTTCAGAAGAAGTAAAAACAAAACAGTATACCATTCTTAGATATGAGTCCAATCAGAACCGAACAAAATACCATTATTACAAAATGGTACAGAAAACCAATATGTTGTAATAGACTTATCACTACTATTCATATCATCCACAAAAAATGAAAATCAATTTGATAATAGCTATGAAAACTAGAATCGAAAGAATAACTCATATCAATTTACGACGAAAATGTCTAATCGAATTTCAGAAAATATTACTAAAAAATTCCTATCAAAAAAATCTCATCAATAAATTACTTTTTAACCAAAGAAACTCTTTAATCCCTTCAATATCCGAACAAAATTCCAGAACAGAAGAAATGGGAACATCTATCTCTTTCCCATATCCACGAACTCACTCCAAAACTAATAAATGTATTCCATATCATATCAAAATTACAAACAAAAGTGAAAAATTCGATTAAAAATAAACAAAAATCTAACGTTGTTTATAGAATACCGTTCTAAAACGTATGTCGGTCAAACATCAAGAAACCTTAACAGTCGTATCATATCCCATGATAGCGACTGTAAACGTAATGTTAATTCATGTGCTCTTTCTGAACATGTGAATAAAAGAGATCATCGGATGGACTATGATAATACAGTAATTCTAGATAACGAGATCAATGAAAACAAAAAAGAATATTTCTAGAGATGGTTCACATAAAAAATAATAAGGAATCAATGAATAAAAGAACTGATTTAAACAATCTTATGCAAATCTATACTTACTTGCTAGAAATGAATAAAAAGAAAGATATATTACCCTGTGATCAAAACTTTTCACCTTGATTTTGAATTGATCACAAAAGAAGTTGTCATTGTCAAAATGTATTTCATCTTTCATGAATTTCTGTTCATTTAATGTGCTAATTTTGCATCAATCTCACGTTAGTAAGTAGACAAACAATATATATTTTTATAATGTAATCCATACCATTGTAGTCGTCCTGAGGAAGGCGATAAATATTGCCGAAAGCTTGACGGATACCAAAGAGTTTTCCTAATTAGCCTTATACCTGACTGCAACCCCAAATAGAATCAGCTTGTATACAATATGCCAGTCACTAATTCACCACATATATATGTATATATATATATAGATATAAATCATATCAGATAAAACAAACACAGTAAAATGGTAACAAGAATATCATCATAAAGAATAACACAGTGTAAATATGGAACAAACAAACAAAACACGGGTATTAAGGCTCACAAACAAGTGTGGATATCATCAAAAGACTTTGATTAGAGTAAGTATTATTAAGGTGTAATATGCATTTATTTTATGTCGCTTCTTTATGATTTCATTTCTATAAGATCGATTATTAATTTTGTGTCGTTTTCCAGAATTAATTTTTTCAATTCTCCTTTGAATTTAGTTCTCTTTCACATTTATTTATATTCCACTATTATATATACAGGGTGTAACTGAATAAGTGTAAAACATTTAAGGAGGTGATTCCTCATCGAAAAAAAGATAGGATCTTTCATATAAAGAAACTTCATTGGAGCATCCCTTGTTAAGATACAGCCCCTTAAAGGGGGTACATAAAATTTGTATAACAATTTTTTTCACAAGCACTGAAAAAGTTACAATATTGAAATTAACCTGACGTTTTGTACTACCAAAAGACACTTAGCCAGTAATTTATTTGGTTTACCCCATGGTTGTAAGGGGTGAAAAACGCAACCCTAAAATTTATTTCCAATGTAACTTTTGTCTTATTATTTGTTTACCATTTAAAATTTATTTCCGATAGCCTGTTTCATTCTGAACAAAAATGTCTCTTGGGTTTTGCCCAAAATAAACCAGTAAGCTTAATTAGGGTAATAAACAAATTAGTACCTGCATTAAACGATTAAAGGGTAATAAACAAAACTAAGTTATTAATAACAAAACACACAACATGTAGAAATCATAGTGAATGTTCAATATGTCTACCTTCAAACATTACGCATGCGTCTAGACGTCGGCGCATTGATTCACGTATTCGCTCAAATATTCCTGGAGTCTCTCTGATTACCCTGCACGCATCGATGATGCGGTTTCTTAAGTCCTCTACATCGCGAACAGGAGTACGATATACCAAATGCTGTGAATGGCCCCAAATAGAGAAATCGAGAGGATTGAGATCCGGGGATCGAGCGGGCCATTTATGTGGTCCTCCTCGACCTATCCACTGATTTGCATATGTTTCAGTTAAATGCTGACGTGCTACTTGACTAAAATGGGCGGGAGCCCCATCATGCATAAAAAACATATCCCTTCTGACGCCCAAAGGAACTTCCTCCAGCAGTACTGGATGCACTTCTCTTAAAAATTGAACGTATGCCTCACCATTTAATCGAGGAGGTAGAAAATGAGGCCCAATCAAATCATCCCCAATAACTCCAAGCCACACGTTAAGAGAAAACTGTTCTTGATGGCTAGTTTCGACAATAGCGTGAGGGTTTTCATCACCCATATGTGGTAATTATGAAAATTAATAATCTTGTCCCGAGAAAAACTACATTCGTCTGTGAATTCTATCGTCTTCAGAAAGTCACAATTTCTTCTAATCATTTCCAGCATCCAATTGCAAAATTCAAGACGGTTCGGAAAGTCTCGCGGTAACAGTGCCTGTACTCGTTGCAGATGGTAAGGGTATAAGAGTTGTTCCTTTAAAATTCGAAATACCGTCATATGATCAACATTTAGCTGGAAAGCAATCTTTCTAGTACTGGTAGTAGGTTGTTCTTCAATCAAATTAAGTACTGCTTCCTCAAGCTGTGGTGTTCGTATTTCTCGATGGCGACCACAATCCTGCGTTCTTTTGTCGAATGAACCATATTCTCGTAATCGTTGATGAAGTCGAGCAAATATTCTATGTGAAGGATGCTGCCGTTGAGGATACATTTCAGCATATCTTCTAGAAGCTTCTAACCCATTCCCCTGCGACAGACCGTAAACGTAATGCATATCAGCCATTTCCTCATTTGTGTATGCCATTTTATTAACAAGTGAATTATTAAAGTAACAAATTAAGAACAGAACAACAACACACAATTAGTATTAATTCAATTTCGAAAATTCCCAAACTGACAGCGTCATACCAATTTAATTGTCACTATCGCTAATAGCGACCTACTAGATAGATTAGTTTCGTATTTTCGCATTTATGACGATGTATCTCTGTAGTTGTTCGTAAAATAATGTTTTGCTGCTTACTGGTTTATTTTGGGCAAAAAACCCAAGAGACATTTTTGTTTAGAATGAAACAGGCTATCGGAAATAAATTTTTAAATGGTAAACAAATAATAAGACAAAAAGTTACATTGGAAATAAATTTTAGGGGTTGCGTTTTCACCTTACAACCATGGGGTAAACCAAATAAATTACTGGCTAAGTGTCTTTTGGTAGTACAAAACGTCAGGTTAATTTCAATATTGTAACTTTTTCAGTGCTTGTGAAAAAAATTGTTATACAAATTTTATGTACCCCCTTTAAGGGGCTGTATCTTAACAAGGGATGCTCCAATGAAGTTTCTTTATATGAAAGATCCTATCTTTTTTTCGATGAGGAATCACCTCCTTAAATGTTTTACACTTATTCAGTTACACCCTGTATATATATATATATATATATATTTAATATATGCATATGATCTTTAGGTTAACGATTTTTTTAATTGTGGTATTATTGATATTTTTTTTCTGCGTGTGTTATAGTCGTGTGTCGTACCAAGACTCCGATTGAGGGCAGTTTCACATTCACACCATAATAAAATAGTTGTCTCATATCCATGACTTCGCATTGTTTATATAACAGGTTGGAGGAATATTTTGTGTTTTTCAGCATAATTAATTTGAGGAACCTTTTTTGTAATACTTCAAGTGGATTTATGTGTATCCGAAGAGCACTGCCCCACAATAGGATTCCATATCGGAGATGACTTTTCACTTGTGCATTATACAATATTTTCATCGAGTTCGAAGGCAGGTAGTTATTGAGAAAGTTGAATTTTAATAAAATTGTTCGAAGTTTTTTTCATGATGTAGTTAATATGTATGTCCCACATCATATATAAACTCCAAGGTATTTTATATTTTTGACGGCAACCAGTTTTTTAGAACCATGAAATTATTTTCAACTTTGTGTTTCAACTCAGGTCAAGTTTCCGCTTCATATAAAATGGCGGTGTCATCGGCATATCCTACAACGGTTCCTTGGGAGTCAAGTGAAAATGATTCGTTAACATGAGGATTGAATAGAAGAGGACCCAATACAGATCCCTCTCCACTCATTGTGTCAGATACTACACAACGTCAGTAAAACATCGAATCAATTCTTTTAAAATTTGTCGATGTCGCACAATAAAAAAATATATGCATTTCTATGTCATTAGTCATAAATTCAAATAAATTAACGAAACTCGACAGAGTATTCTCAATTACTTCCATGAAAACTCAATGCAATTTTATATTTCTTCACGAAAATAAGTGATATCGGATAAGAAGACCAAATAGTACTATATGAGAGCCACGTGATATTTTATTATTTTTCCAATTTTCAGGAGTATATATTTCCCAACGCATATATTCTACCAATATTGATAACAATTTCCTATATAAATTCTGACTCTGAAGAGTTTCTTGATGACAACTTCTTTGAACATTGCATAAACTACTGACTCACCATAAACTTTTATAAGATTATTCGGAAAACTTCCAGCCCTTCAGTATACGCCACTGATTATAAAGAATTCTTTTTCGTCTACAAATCACAAAGATTTATTGAGTTGGCATTAATGGATTGGATTAGACCTATCTATTATTAGATTAATTTTTCGTGGAATGCTAAATTAGCCAGAAAATGGACTTCGGAAGCAATTCAAAATTAGGAACGGAAAACGATGCGCATATTGATTTACGATAGTTGGACAGGATATTGACTTATGAAAATTATTTGATCATCAGTCGATTATGGCTGGTACCATGAAGGAAAATTGAATCAATATAATCACACAGATGATATTTCAGATAAAAAAACACAGATGAAATAGACTCTTACAAAAATTCAACTTTTGGTATGAAAAAAACTATTGCAAGTTACCTAGCAACCGACTTGGTGCTAAGTATAATTGATATTCATATATAATTGAACATATAGACTGATTGTCTTCGGAGGCTTAGCTTGAACCAATGAAACGATTCATGATGGAAAACTGCATCCCCTCCAAGACTTTGATGGTAACTTAATTTAAAGCATTGGCAGATTTTACAGATCAAGGGGAATGAATTGCTTAAAGAAAGCCACATACAAAACATGTTGGTTATTTTATGTATTCAATGTTACATACCACACAGACTTGAGCTCGGCTGTCAACTACTTGAGCTGATTCCAAAGCAATGGTACTGAATTGCACTAGAACAGATTCAAAGAATGACGATGTTGCACAAAGGGATATGCAGATTCACTTTGGGCTGGAGATTAGGGAGTATGCGCAGGGGCAATTAACTGGGTCATCAGGAAACAAGAAGCCGTGGCTCTGTCTTCTACAGAAGTGGAGTATATTGCCCCTGCAAGCACAGCAGCAGAATAATTATTTATTGAGACAATCAGTCCTGCATGAAAAATGGGAGCATCGTCAACTGAAACACGTTGATGTGAAGTACAACTTTGTTCGAGATCCATATAATTCCGAAGAAATTGACATCAAACTTATTGAGTCTAAGGAGCAGAAGGGAGATTTACTGACCAACTCCCTAACAATGGACCATTTCATGGAGATGGAATCAGGTTTGGGCATATTTAGTCTAGACTCCATGATGTTGAATTGAAGTATAGTGTTGAAAAAAAGCAATACATTGTACTGCATTTGTTTTTATGGATTTCGGTCATGTTATTATTGATATATATCATGTTCGAATGTTGTATGGCTTTCCGTATTATAAATAAATTTTTGCATTCTTTCTGAAAATACCTAGTTTATATAGTGAAATTCTATTGGTAACCTTTCTCTGTTCTACTCGTGGAAGCTATCCTGATATGAACATAGCTTTCTGAAAATAAGTGTGAGTTTGAAGTTTCACAAGAGGAAAATAAATATGCTTGTAGTTAGTCGTATTCATGATTCCATCAACCACAAATGATTGAATATAAGCGAAATCAGATGATCTGTAATTTTTTTCTGAGAAAAATTCAGGAAAACCAGTTAGAAGTTGAATATGATCACATGTTTGCATGTTTTGACGGGAAGATCTCAGAGTATTGTCAATTTTGAAAATAATTGATTTTTTCATGCAATGACGCAAACGCTCAAGCCCATAAATATGGTGTTTGTATCACGATGGACATTATGAGCCGATGAAATGTTATTTTCGACCCAGTAGTATGGAACTAGGCGAAAAAAAATCAGTATTTCAACTAAATCAGTATTCATTTTGTTGGGATTATTTCTCAAAATCATTCATTCAATGAATAATGGAGGATTTGTTGGTGTAAATTATGGTCTTCATAAGGTATTTATATTTGGAAGTGATATATTCTGTCAGATATCAGTTATTTTTCCTCTCAACTTGCTATACTTAGTTTGCCTATTACCTATGATGCTAGTTGGGAATGAAACAAAAGCCGTATGAACAGGACTGACCCCTTTCTGACAGTATTTTGACATGATAAAGGGGTCGGTCTTGAGTATAACTCTGAGTTGGCGCGGCACGGGGGGGTGTGCTTGAGCGGTCATCTTGGAAAATGTCTTTTGTCATATATCTCCTAAACGGTTCGTCGGACGCAAAAAATACAGGATATTTTTTCTTAAGATAATCAAATGTTCTTTCATTATGTTTGGAATTTTTTTTCTGTTCAATTAATATTATTGGGAGTTTTTGCGTCAAAGTTGGAATGCATGCTTTTTCTGCAAATGACTCAAAAACAATTGATCCTACGTGAAAATTAGTTGAATCAAAAGTTGTGGAACGAAAAATTGTCTACAAATTATGTCCCAAACTTTTTCTTCTATCTACAATAGTTTTCGCACAGTAGTTAGTTAAACGGAAATTCTTTACTTACAATGGGACTGAGGTGAGGAAAAAGAATAGCGGAAAGATAAACGTGGAGAAGAGAGATGATTTCCGGAGGAATTTGTTGTAAAATGATGTCATCGGCAGGAATAAGGAAATTGAGGCATGATGAACGAGAACCAGGAGAGGGTTGACGATATGCAAAGGTATGAAGTATAATGTCAGGGTGAATTCGGAAGAACTGTGGAGTGATTTACAGAGATAATTTCAGAGAAAGAATTTTCAAGAATGACTGGGGGATTTGAAGACCGAAGGAAGGCTAGAAATGATTTGGAAAAACATGTTATATTTTTTTAAAGAATAATGAATATTATTTCTATCTTAATTTGAATATTTCTTAACATAATCGATATTTATGTAATGTTATTTTTGCAATATGATAGGTTGAAATAGTAATTCACATTATTTATCTCATTCTTCTTATTGTTGATGGGCCTGGTTCTAATATTTCATCTAATACCTCTACACTATCCAGTGTTCCGCTCTCACATTCAATTTCTTCTGTTTCATCAACTGAAAAGATGTCATCAGCTCTGATATCATCACATCAATACTGTCTATTTGTCGTGGCACATTTTCGCACGTTTGGTCACTGAAAATTGTACATATAATGGAACATTTGAGTCCAGCTTTTCGACAACAACATGAAGCCCTGCATGTTCACTGCATTCAAATTCAATAAAACTCATTGCAGTTTCATTAAATTGGGTGCTGCGGGTGGCATGGTGTTGAAGATTGGTTCTAGATCCTGTCTTGTTTGTTTCCAACCCCATTCTTCAGGGACTTGGCTCATTTCAAGTCATGTTTGAACTTGATGAGTTCGGAGAGTGTGTAGTCTGGCTGCGGCATACGTCGGTGGTAGAGATGATGAATTCACTGTAGTCCTCGTTCGTTGCTGATTTTGCAAATTTTCAACGTACGGAAATGACTTGTTTACACCAAGCGTCAAAGTAGAATTATGTCAGCAAATGGTGGCCCAAGCACTTCCGTAAGGCTCTTTACAGCTGCTACAATATCATTACCCCCCCACAACGTCAATTAAGCAGTTCCGTGCATCTGTCTCATTATATGTAGAGAATTTTCGTTTGGCTATCTACTGTGCGAGAACTATCGTAGATAGGAAAGGAGTTCTGAACAAAAATTGTAGAACAGTTTTTCACTCTACAACTTTCAATAGAACTATTTTTCACGTAGGACCAATTGTTTTTGAGTTATTCCCAGAAAAAGCATGCATTCCAACTCAGAGTTATACTCAGGATCAACCTCCCTATCACGAGGAAAAAAAATCGCTACTGTAGCCTCATGTTTAACGGCGGCCATTTTTCTTCCCTGCCGACTGAACTAATAGCAAACATGCATTTCACTCAAATGTTGATTACATTCGCTAACATTATTTTCATGGAAAATTATATAGCAAGGTAAATATAGGTTACTTGTGCTCATATGATATCAAAATTTGAATTACATCGGACTTTCAATAGGACCAAAGGTAGTATACAGCTGAGAGGGTTGACAGTTCGCCGCTTTATATTTCTTTTGGGCTTATATATTTCCTTTGGTCCAGTAAAACATTTTCACATTGCTTAGATCTATATGAATTCTGAGCCACTTGTCGGGTTATCTTTCAGAAAAAAAATGCATATGAGTGAAATGAGTATTCGATAACCACGGTAAACGAACACTTTTTCACTCTCAACTGAAATTTCCGTCAAAAAATTGTATCGAAAGTTCTGGTTATTTTTGCAGGGATATGAAGTAAAAACTTCTGCAATATATTGAATGAATGCGATTTTTTGTGGGGGACATCGTTTTCCGACATGGTTTTCTGGGTAACCTTCCACAGTCTGAAAATGAAAATATAATAGGAAAAATATATAAAAGTGTAGAAGGCCAAACGGATTAGTTCACCTCGATAAGTTACTGCGTTCACCAAATTATATTTCCTAGAGAAAAATTATTCAATTGGTCAGTAACTTGCTGTATGCTGAATTTGTCTATCAAAAAAATATAAAAAATTCAAAAGATACTTCTCTATATAGTTTCAGATTGACATTTCGGGGACGATATCAATTTGTGGTAAAATAGATCACTGACATTGAAAACAACAATCCACCAAACAACCAATTATCACCACCAACAGGAATCCTCCCACCATCCACACATTTCACAACCAACATTATACCTTATATACCCGGATTATCTGAGGAGATCAAATGGATTGGACATAGGTATGATGTGAGAACATCACTCAGAAAAACAAACACTTACACAAACAAAACCAAAAAATGCCGAAGAAAGTACCAAAAACTGTGTTTACAACATACCTTGTTCGTGTGGTGATAGTTATTTAGGTGAAACATCAAGACCGTCAGAAGTGCGCCAGAGTTGCATCAGAAATTGACAAATGACCGAATCAAAAATCGCAGAAAATATGTTCACATCCAATGGCGATCTTACGATTGAATGGAATAGGATGAAAATCTTGATGAATGATCCACATCAGGAGAGGATGAAATTGAAAGAAATAGCCTGTTTTCTTCTTTCCAATAACAACTGCTTTTCAACAAATTCTCTTGAAATGAACCATACCATACCTCTACTTAGAGAAGAAGTGAGAAATGGCAGAATGCTAATGAACTGATCTGAACAACATCCCATATGTCAAATAAGCAATAGGTCACTTTAATTTTTTTTTTGTCTGATCTCAATTAACATCCGTCATTTGAAAAACACTACGGAAATTCTGCAAGAGAAAAAACCAAATTATTCTAGCTATTGAAGAAGATTAAGGAGATTTTGAAAACGGGGCAGATATAGTCCCCGAAACGTCAATCGAAAACTATCTTCTGAATTTTTACTATTTTTTCATAGGCAAATTCAGAAAACGGCAAGTTACTGACCAATTGAATCATTTTTCTTTAGGAAATATATTTTGGGGAACGCAGTAACTTATCGAGGTGAACTAATTGGTTTGCTCTTCTACACTTGTATAGATTTTCCTGATTATATTTTCATTTTTTGCAATATACCAATGGAAACTTTCAATTCAAATCATTCATGTACGTTTTGGCCAACCAAAACATCATTATAGGGGGAATATTCTACCTAGAAAATTGCCGAGGGAATAATTTGAGGTATTTTGTTTTTATTGTCTGACAACGTATATTCTTAATTTGACGTCTGTCATCAATCCGCATGGAGAGTAAGAAATGAATCAAAACCGGTTCGGTATATAACATCAAAAAATAATCTATAGAACACCACACGAGAGTTCGATAAAGTAGAGAATCCAGATTTATATCGTGTCGAATCTGTCGAATTGTTTTCGCTTTATTTTCACCCTCTTTTGATATTACAACTGAGAATTCATGCATTTCAATGAAAATAAACTGAACCACAGCTCAAAACTAATTTCGATACATACTTAGAAAACCTAAGATTTCCCCCCATAGTTTGACTCAACTAATGACCCAGAGCTGAATATATTTTTGGATAGATAGATGAATAAAAATGACGATTTCCAACGGAATTTTCACTATACATATCGCTATTACTGGCTTGAGGCGATCAGTTTTAATCACTGAACTAATCAATGAAACGCCCAAGGGATAAAAATTGTATGATTTAAAGAGCGATTTGAGAGCGCAACTAAGTTGTCGACATGTTCAAACGTCTATTAAATCCCTTTCAAACAGATGGTTCTATTAATATACTATCGTGATCAATTTGCATATTCCATATTAATTCAACTGTTTTCATTCGAATGGTAATGTTGTCTATGGCGTAAGCAGATTTCTTTTGATGGAGAGATTACAAACCCAGGTTGAGCTCATTAAATAGACGTATACAAATTAGTCCATTGATATTTGTTAAGGAGGTATCAAAACAATCATCAACTTTGTTAGTTTTGAAAAAAGAAAAGAGGGCAATTTTATTCGAAATTTCATGCTCTACAATTTTTATTTGGACCTTTTGTTCAACTCTCGCCATTTTTGAATTATATAAAAAAAAATTATTCCTTCTAGGAGTAAAAACTTGTCAAACTTTACAGATAGTTACAAAATGTTCATTAAGGATATAGAGGCAAAATACAAGGGAGGAAATAAAAAGAAAATTTGAAAACAAACAAATGTCCTTTGAAGTGTAGTAGCAAAACAGATGATGTAACAACTGAAATATTCAAATATGGAGCAGATCAATTCAAAGAAATGATTCAACACCAACTGCCTTACTGAATACTGAGTAATAGCAATCGCTATCTTGAACAGATTAGTCGGACTGAGGAAGGGTACTAGATGGATCAGATCTTTATTCTGAGAGAAATACACTCAGGAAGCCATGAAATTCTAAAAGCAAATACTCATTAACTTCAACCAAGCATATGACTACCTGAATAGGAAGGGATTATCCAAAGTACTCAGAGATCTCGAAGTACATTCGAAAATTATATCACTGGTGAAATTTATATTCAATTGCGCATAGAATGAAAATAGTGGAAAAAACATCGCATAAGTAGAAGTGAAAACGGGTCTCTTGTTTGATGTAGCACTAGAAAAAATTAAATGATATAATAGGGCCAGTAATTTGCAAGAGGCATTACTCGATGAAAAACCATTCCATTGAAGCTGTCTGGGTAGGGAGAAACCAAAATAAATCACACAGTATTCCCGGTATAGAAACAGATCTAACCGTCTACGTAAACGAACACCTTTCTCCTTTTTTCAAAAATATTTATAAAAAATCTCGTGATTGCTGCAAATCTCACAACTATAAATACTATCGGGATCGTGATGTTGAAATCTTCATTAAAAAACTGACGATGGCAGGGCGCTCCACGTCGAAAATAAAGATATTCTTCATAAACTGGGTAACTAGTACCTGAGGACCACTAAAGCTCGTATCCAAGCATCTATCACTTTTTAACCGACGAAACCAAAAAGGGGGAAGTTCTCTATTCGACCCGTATATTTTATGTTTTTCCATCATATTTTTTTATTTATGATCACGCATAACTTTTTACTGAGGCGTCCGATTCCGATAGGGTGTACCTCGACTTTGGTCCCATTTGAATTTAAAAGATGAAATCCACCCCTAAGGGTAGCGAAATGAAGGATATTGATCACTCACCCTGTGGATTCTGGTCCGTTAACCGATTCTATCAGGCATAACTTTGTACTGGGATCTTCGATTTGGATGATTCTTTTTTTAATAGATAGGGTTTACCTTATATTTGGATTTCGAATGGAATTAGCCACCCTTACGGGTGGAAAAATAGGGGATAATTGATTTTTCACTAGTGAACATTAGCACACACAACCGTAGTTGACAATGACAGATCGCTACTGACATTATTCTTGTTCCGTCAAAATCAGTATATTTTATGAGAGGATGGAATGATATACAAAGAAATGAAATAACCTAACCAGAACAACGAAAATAATTTATATTATAACAAATAGTAAAAGTAGATAATCATATTATTCAACTGGTAATAGTTGAAGTAAGGTGGGTAAGTAAGTATTTTGGAAGTAATAAAAAAACAAGTAGGTAGTCATTGGTAGATTTTAGCCACAAAAAATTGAAAAATAAAAACTTTTCAACAAAAAATTAAACCGACGAAATACGGAACTGAAAATTAAAAAATAAAAACTTTTCAACAAAAAATTAAACCGACGAAAAAATCAACTGAAAAGCAAAAAATAAAATGAACCTCCTTAGTCTGAATGATAATTGAGCTCCTGAACTAATGTAAGTAACTGATTTTGAGTCGGCGCCAAACAAACTATCAATTGAATTAGGTGAAGCGTGAAATGATGGCAGCGAGATGCACGGCTACGTTTTGATGACTTCTTTCATAGATAATGATCTTCGATAATTGTTTGTTTGGCGCCGACTCAAAATCAGTTACTTACATTAGTTTAGGAGCTCAATTATCATTTAGACTAAGGAGGTTTATTTTATTCTTTGCTTTCCAGTTAATTTTTTCGTCGGTTTAATTTTTTGTTAATAAGTTTTTATTATAAATACAGGGTTTACGGACCAAGACTGACGAATTCTTCAAGTCCACCTGTTACCTCGAGTATGATGTGATATGTATCATTGAGACTTGGCTTAACGATGGAATCAACAACCCTTAATTATTTCCCAGTGGATATAATGTATAGAGGAGAGATTGTAACGGTGTTTTGAGTGTAAAAAGTGACGGCGGTAATGTGATGATTGGTGTGCAGGAACATCTAGTCTTATCTCCTATACCTGACTGGTCTACGGCTGGTACTATTGAAGATTTGTGGGTGTCAGTGACACTATTTGATGGTAAGGAGCTCTATATCTGTTGTGTATATATTCCACCTCATGCAATTCTGAACAACTTGATACTATTTTTCAAAAAGTTGAAAGAAATATTGAGCAATCACGGAAGCAGCAATTTTATGATTGTTCGTGATTTTAACCTATCAAATCGTATGTAGGAGTTCGACCACTCGCTTCCTTCCGCCCTCTGTATGTCACTGAGACCCTCAGCCAGTACTTCATTGATCACATGTGTCTCCTCAATTTGAAGCGATTTTGCAATATTCTGAATGTCCACCAAAAAGTCGTAGACTTGATTATGTCTAACTCCAATAACGTGTATGTTAAGAGGTGAACTACTCCTTTCGAAAAAAAGGATGTACACCACACAGCCATGAAAATTGTTATGAACATTCTCATTTCTAGATCGTTGCCACCTAGCTCTCACACAAAACTCAGATTCGCCGATGCTCACTATAGGATATAGAATGATATAGAGTGATATAGAATGATAAACTTCATAATATTAATTGGAAAGAAGCTCTTTCAAACTCTGATGTCAATACATGTGAGAGCGAACTCCACGGTTCTCACGACACAGTAAATCGGTCTCACGTACCAACAAAAACAATCATCAAATCAAAATACCCCATATGGTTCTTGGCTCGTACAAAAAAACTAATAACTCAAAAAAAAAACATCGCGTCAAATGGAAAAAAAATAACAATCTTGGCGATTATGAACTTTTCTCGTCACCACGCAAATCTTTTAAATGTAACTTTACACTAGTTAGACCCAATACATTTGTTGCATACTCTGTAAGAGAAAAAACTATAGTACTTAAGGTGCATGATGCACTTGTTCATCAACAACCCACGAGTTCCGTTCGCCAGTAGTGTCTACTTGTTCTAATACTACGAGAGTGAGTGATAAAACAATTTAAAGGTTTTTAAACGAGAGAAAAAATGTAGACATTAGTGCACCAGAACAAAATTCAGGCAGAAAATCACTATCAATCGATGACTTTGATAGAACCGCCATCCGGAAAAAAGTTCATACTCTTTATATAAATAAAGATATACCAACAATGGACAAAGTTCTACAGTCAATTCAGGAAGACTACGATTTACCACAAGGAGGCAGAAACAAATTATAGAAACTTTCACGTGAGATAGGCTTTTCCTGGGAAAAGCAGAATAGAAAGTCCCTCCCCAAGAATCAGGTGATTACCCCATGACCCCCCTCAGGCACGCGCCTGTGTATGATATATTATTTATGAGTGGGCCATTGAATAAACTGGTGTGATGAAATATATACGACTCGCACGCTAGTGCACTCGAAAATAAAAACTTTATTCATATAATATTGAATATTTTCAAGCTTCAAAGTTGTTGTAACTTCGTTGTTAACTAATATTTTTTTATAAAATTTTGATGGTTTTCATTTATAACGACTACAAATCCAATGGTGTAGTCAAATTTGGAATAAAAAATTGCCTAATAAACTTTTGCCGTTTTTGACAAAGAAAAAAAACCATAGAGTACCTTGGAAATGAAACTAAAAATATGAAAATTTGTGTCAAGATACAGTTTTCGATGCTTAATATTGAAAAAATATATTTTTGAGATTGACTGAAAAATTCGTATTCTACAGGGGTGGTTCCATTTTAAATGGGTCACACTCTATATATATATATATATATATATATATATATATATATAAAATTATATATTTCGAAAAAAAATATTTTTTTTGGAAATGGCTATATACCGTTGAGTTCCGGGACATATGATTTTATTTTATCAGTCTGTGAGTACATTGTTTTTTCTTCATGAGAATATGGTATACATCCACATATGGTTTATAAATAACAAATTCCTTCTCATAAAAATTTGCAGAATATGAAATATTTATATATTTTGAAGTTCCGGTACATACAAATATAAAATTTTATATATTGCGAAGTTCCGGTACTAACACATTAATTTGAATCAAATTGGAATAATCATGTCAAAATATGATTGATTATTATCTGGTATCTGGTTTGTTGTTATAATTCATCAACCATTTTGGTGATGAGATAGTGATCAGCTATCGAACAAAATATATCTACTCTAGAATAGTTTCTATAATAGTTATGTACCGTTATGTTACTCAATACGTGAGTACCATGTATAAAATAATTTTTTCTTCTCTGAATTCAGTATAATCAGATTGTCAAATTAAAACATGTTTAGGAACCAGAGACCATCCAATTTCTAATTTCAACAATTGGTGAATTTAGAAACTCAAAAAAAATTATAATTCTAAAATAAATTTGAAACCTTACATTTGGAAGGTTCAACCAAAATATCAAGTGTTATAGTTGAATATATGCATTTCAGTTTTATGTTATTCTTTATAAGACACAGGTTGTCTATAAAAATGATTTTTGGACGTAATAGACTGAAAACTGAAAACGTAATAGGCAGAAAACTATTTCTTAATCTAGCTTCAGGAAGGTTCTCTCAAAACTATTATTCATTCCCACTTAGGACCACTTTTATAGGTTCCAGTTAATCTCTGGTTGAGTTAACTATTGGTTAGAATAGAAATGATGCTCGTTTTATGATCGGCCGAAAGCACATTCTAACCACTAGTTAACTCAACCAGAGGTTAACTGGAACCTATAAGAGTGGGCCTTAGTCACATAAATATCAATATAATTTCTTTGATACCTGTAGATGGAAGTACCCAATAATCATCATGACTGTCACTCTTGAGAGCATATATATTCAACAATTAACAATGTAAAACAGTAAAAACAGTGCTTATTGATGATTACAAGAAATTTCGGAGGGAACTACGTTATTGGTGATGCATAATGACACGAAACGTCTGATAATGCAGTGGAGTTATTTATTTTGTTGAAATTTTGATTCAGAAACTTTACGGCATTATGATCCAAAATATATAAAGAAAGGTTTTTGGGTAATTTATTGTAATGAAATATTCAGAAATCTGTTTTATATTTGTCAGGAATCGTTTATACCGTTAATACAGTTTATGCGTAATAGTCATGATAATGACTGATTATTTACGATGCGAGCTTACATGCTAAGTTTAAACTCAGTAGAATTTGAATACGTGAAAATAGAGTCCTTCTATGCAATTCGGTAATAATCAAGTATAAAATTGCAAACAGATTGGAAAATAATAGCGCCCGTTCTTGGGGTTTTTGAGTGACATGAACGGACAAGTTCGGAAATAACATAAATAACATTCTCTATTTGATATTCTGCCATAAAATATTTTGGCTAAAACAATTCCATTGAAATATTTTTGCTCAAGTAGAAATCCAATGGAATTAGTTGTTTTGCGGTCATCTGATTGAACACAACCAATCAGATTATACTGAGAACAGATTCCATGGGCTGTTTTCACTCTATTACGTTGCTATGGATACATTTTGATTTATTTCTATTCTGACGTTTCAAATATTTCATAATTTCAAAATGTCATGATTTGGTTGTAATACTAATGTGAAGATCAATGAAATTATTAAACGAAATAAATAAAAAATACTGATTTCTATGATAAGCAAAAAATTTTATATCCGAATAACCCTCGAACATTGATAAATACTCAAAAATTGTATATCAACTTTCTCAAGTTTGTTGCTTATAAGAAACAGACCTCCGCCTACGGCGTCGGTCTGTTTCCAAGTGACATGCTTTCGAAATCTGTTATAATTTTTTTTCGAACAATTAATAATGTCTATTATTACTACTGAGAACAGATTATCGTCTCCAATTTCAAAAACTTGAAAAAACTATTCGAATGTAGTTTTCTCCAATGCTCAGTTGACATCATTATGCATTTGCAACATGTTTTTCATATTCTGTAATACATGGATTTTCCCATATAGAGGGTGTCCCAGATGCGGGAAAATACCAGGAAATTTGAAAGAAATGTCAATATTCTGTGAGAGCGGATAAATTACAAAATGTAATACGTTGACACCGACACTATAATTTTCTAATGGCACCAAATGTGTTTCAATGCTTTGAATGGTTCTACATCATATAAAGTCATTTGAAATACTGATGTAAAAAGGTCATTTAATTAGTCAAGGTGTCTATCGAGATTCGAAGTCTACATTAGGTTTCGTAATGATTACATGGGTGCTTTACTGAAGTGGTGCAGATAAAATGAGCTGAGGTGATTGGTCCTAGAAAGTATTTAAATTTTTTCGTTATTTGAGGCAATCTGAAATAAAATGATGGAGGAACGTATACATTTCTTATAATACTCACATAAAAATCTCCTGGGAATGTATTTTTCACATTGACATTTTTTTCTGCAATTGTCATTGTAGCAGTTGTTTGAAATGGGGATGTAGCAGGACAGTTTTCTCATTTTATAATTGGTAAAAAAAAATAATTATTGATCAGAAATGATTATTCAGTTCAGGGATGAACCATTTCGACTATTGAATCCGTCTTAATAACCAGAATTTTTCGTTAAAAAGTTTCGAGTTACGGTTTTCTCAAGCTAGCCGAATTAAAGATCGAAGAGAATTCGTTAAACTGGCATGAACCATACAAACATATCCAAAGCTTGGAAAATACGAGTTGTTTGCCATCCTTCCATTCATATGTTCTCAGTTTCATTGTGAGTCTTCCAACTTATTCTTCTGAATCATTGTCATTTTCAGCCATGTTCTATAATTCCCAACTAGTAACCAAGAAATACCCGAATAATTTCCAACTTATGCCCAGATTCCCTATTTATACCAACAATTTCTAACCAAATTATTGAATTATGACAAATCATGATTTCCGACCCCAAAAACCCCTACATACCAATTTTCATTAAAATCGGATGATAAATAAAAAATCTCGTCGGCCATATTAGATCCTTTATCTTCAATTTTGACAATAAAATCAGTATTTCAAAAACCTCCAGATAGCAATAAAGTAAAAAGATTCGAACCATCAATGATAGAACACACGTCAGCCATATCAGAGCCGCCATCTTGAATTTCTGTTTTTTTTTAAATAATGATCTTTGTTATCCAAAACTCCCACATACCAATTATAAATAGAATCGGACCCTAAACATATCAACACAGCACATTAAATAAAAAATATTTCGAAAAAAAAAATCCATGTTCGTAAAAAATCGCATAGACCCTCGGGGAACAGTTTCCCGGCCCCCAAAAGTGTCACAGTACGCGACTGCAGAAAGTTCAGCACATAGAGCTCAGTCAAAATCAATGTAAGAGATAATTGAAATTGCTGTCACTTTGACAACTGAAGGCCCTCAGTCACAGAGAGTCATAGGAATATTGATTTTTCACCTAAAACTGTTCTAAAGATTTCTTTAAAGAATATTAACGTTTGTAGAAAGTCTATTCATTATGTTTTTGCATTGAAAGAAAAATAGTTGAGCTTCAAACTCACTTCGCAACGCTAAAAATTGAAAACAATGCCTATATCAACACTGCAATATTTAGAATATGCATGATATAAGGACACATACACGTTCAGTAGTTCTTGATGGTGACGCTGGCCGCGTTTTCATGTTTCGAAAACATGTATAGATTCATAGGTAAGGGAAGGTTTAGTGCTTAGTAATCCCGAGAAGTGTTCCGAAGCACTTTTCGAGATTACAAAGCACTAAGCCTTTTCGTAAAATGCTCGAAGCACTAAGCACTGGTTCAAAAAAGTGCTCGGGAGCACAGTGCTTACGAGCACAAAAGTGCTTTGAGTGCTTTCACGAGCACTAAGCACAGTGCTTTGGGAGAGCTCTGCACTGAATAATATTTTTTTGTAAATATTCACCTAATTTAATCCAATACCAAAAAACAAACAAACACATACAGTACATAGAATGCCGTGTGAAGACTGTCAAAGTATGTCAAACATATATACGGAATGTAGGAATTGATAAATGGACAAATATGTATCATTCTCACCCATTTTCAAATCAGTCGAGAGGAAACTTGTAGGAATTTTATCGACACGTAAATCCATCTTGATCCGACTTCATATTGGTTGTCTACAACAGTTTTCGCCATTAAATGAATAGATCTTTAATTTCTACGAAACGATCCCAAGGTTTCATCAATGCATCACCGACACATTTGTGAACATATTCTTTCAATTACGAAAGTTGATAAAGTTAATTAGCACGAGTGAAAATCAATATTATAATAATAATAAAGCGGCTTTAACATTTCAATATTTTTACATAGAAAAACAGAGCACTATGAATACGAAAGAGAAAAGACAAAATTATGAAAAGCCGAAGTGTCAGCTACAGCTGTTTTGCAACTTGACCATTAAGAGAACACTGAATATAGAGATATTTATTAGTTACATACACACAGGAGAACATAAGTTTTATATAAGAGAAATGGAAAATATATTTATACATTTTCTTTAAATATTGATTTTATATGGGAAACTTTTAAACATTATCATAATTTTTATCATGCCATATGTCGTCAACATTTGAAAAAAAATAGGGTGCCGTTTCAGCATTTTTTTTGAAATTATTCAAAGTATAAAACCTGAATTCACAGGGTAATTGGTTATAGAATTTGGCGGCATTGTATGGAAAGCTTCTTGTGAAAGAACGTGTCTGTTGCGAGTTCTGAGATCGTTCAGAATGGCGAACGTCTTCAATTTTTTTAAGAGATATTTTGGTGTATTCGTTTTCAGAACTTTATGAGTCAATGATAGTAGATGAAGATTTCGAAGATCGTTCAACCTTAGCCATCCAGAGTCTTTGAATTCCGCACTCATGTGGTCGAATTTTCGGATGACGAAAGAAAAGTGAATGCAAGAGTTTTGTATTGTCTGAAGTCGAATCTGGTCAATCTTCAGGAGAGCAGGGCAATAAATGACATCGCAGTAAGACAACTTGGACGTAATTAATGTTTCGCATAAAGTGAGCTTCAGGTGTTTAACATACAAATTGGTATCGTAAGTACAATTTTGACTAGGAGGATCCTCCTCTACTATAGATGTTTCCTTTCCATTTTTCATTTCAGACCATTATCATTTTTACACGCTTTATATCAGCTTCACTAGTTTGTTTGTAACTGACTCCTTTGGGCGCGATTTTGACCCACTTCCAGACGTACGAATGATTTGAAATTTGGCAGGTGTACATAATTCCGGTGACAATGCATTAAGAAATTTTTGTTTGAAAAAAAAACAAAATGGCGGCTCTAATATGGCGGACGAGTTTTGTGATTATGGTCCGATTCGCTTTAAAATTGGTATCTGAGGGTTTTCGTGGTCAGAGATTATGATTCTTTTGTCAAAACTGATAAATTCAGAATGGCGGCTCCAAAATGGTAGACAAGTTTTGTGATTATGGTACGATTCTATTAAAAATTGGTATGTGGGGGTTTTTGGGGTCGGAGATTATGATTATTATGTCAAAATTGCAGGATTTAAGATGGCGGCTCCAAAATGGCGGACGAGTTTTGTGATTATGGTCCGATTTCTTTCAAAATTGGAGAATAATAGTTAAAAAAATTAAATAATAATAATAATAGTTTGAAAAACTAAAAAACACGCTTCAATAGGAAACAAAAATAAAAATTGAAAATAAATAATAGTTCAAGAACTAAAGAACAAGCTTTAATAGAAAACCAAACTAAAAAGTAGAAAATGATTTTAATTTTTTTTTTTTTTTTATGTTCTGGTTCCCACGAAAAGGGATATCCTGTAATGTTCAGAGAACATCGTGGGAACCAAGGGAAAGAAGGTAGGAGTTGGTGTTCTTCTAAAATTTCTGGAGGTTGTATGCCTCGGGGAACACCTCCCTAGGCAATGAGTTCCAAAGCCTCGCTGTTCGTTGGATGAACGAGTCTTTGGAAAAAGATGTTCTGCAGGTCTCCAAAGTGACAACGAAGGAATGTGATGACTGAACTTGACGGGTTAGTCTCGAAGAGACTGCCAAAGCAGGAACGATTGTTGATATTTCAGAAGAGCATCGCCTATGAAAATATCTATAAAATAGAGACAAATCGCCAACTTTTCTACGGTGTTCCAGACAAGTGAGCGAGTTTGTAAGCGAGGCATCACCGACGAGACGAATTGCCCTTTTTTGGACAGAATCCAATAGCCTCAGGATATGTTTAGGTGCCGCGCTCCAAATATGGGAACAGTATTCCAGGACAGGTCGGATCTGTGCCTTATAGATCATAAGCAGCTGGGTGGGGTGAAATAGCTCTTGGCACGAAACAGAATAGTGATTTTACCAGGAAAGGATTGTGAGTAATTCAGTAGTGCTGACTTCAGTGGTATGGTTACTCCTGACAAAGTTATGTTAGGCACAGTGAGATCGACTTTTCTGGAGAAAAGACATGCTTGTGTTTTGTTTGCATTGAATTCTACCAAGTTATTAGATCCCCACTCGAGAATTGTTGCTAAGTCCATATTTATATTATTAACATTTCTTCCTCGTTCATTTCTGGTTTCACGGGCTGATATAGGGGCCCTGGAAGAGAAAGTGGTATGGAAAGTACTATCATCGGCAAAGCTGTGTACTGGACATGAAGTTGCTTTCAACAGGTCGTTGATGTGAAGTAGAAATAGTGTTGGTGCGAGAATAGATCCTTGCGGAACACCAGCATTTATGAGTAGAGTGTCAGATGAAACTCCATCGACCACTACATGGAGAGACCTGTTTGAGAGAAAACTAGCAAGCAGAGAATACAGCTGAGGGGGCAAGCCATAAGACGGAACCTTGGCGAGGAGTCCCTGGTGCCAAACTCGATCGAACGCCTTGGAGATATCTAATGCCACAGCTAAAGTTTCTCCATACTTTTCAATAGATAGCTGCCATATATGTGAGACGTAAGCGAGCAGGTCACCAGTTGATCTCTGATGGCGGAAGCCATATTGCCTATCGTTGACAATTCCTGAGTCTTCCAGATATTTCATGAGCTCCATGTTGATGGCTTTTTCCATGACCTTTGAAATAATAGATAGCAGTGCGATAGGTCTGTAGTTGCTAGGTAGGGCCTTTTTGCCTTTTTTAGGGACTGGCTGTACTCTTGCAATTTTCCAATTGGACGGAAATACCCCCAAATTGTAAGAGTGGTTGAACAACTTGCAAAGAACAGGTGTTAGTTCGGGGGCACATTTCTTGAGAACAATCGGCGGGATTCCGTCAGATCCACAGGCTTTGTTGGTGTTGAGACCCAGCAAAATCTTTCTGATAGTACGTTGGCGAAAGGTGATCTCGGGCATGTGACTGTCAATAGGTGTAATGTTCGGGGGATGTTTTCCCGATGAATCCAGAGTGGAATTTCCAGCAAATAGGTGCGCAAAGATATTGGCTTTTTCCTGGGCAGTCGTTGCTAGTGTTCCATCTTCTTTGGTTAAAGGAGGAAATGAGCTGGAAGTGAAGTTTCTTCCCACAGCTTTGGCGAAAGACCAAAATGAACGGGATCCGTTAGGACATTCAGCAAGTTTTGATCTTATTTTGGCATTGTGGGCATCTTTTGAGCATTCTATTGTCTCTTTGCATATGCCTCTAGCCTCGACATATGCTGCTCTGGTCTCAGGGCCCGGATTTTTTAGCCATCGATGGTATGCTGCCTGTTTGGAAGCCACAGCTCTAGAGCAGTTTCTGTTAAACCAGGTCTTATCGGATGATGTTCTTCTTTCGGTATTCGGTATGTAGGTTTGCATCCCCAACATGATGATTCCAGAAATTGTCTCAGCACATCGTGTTGGATCTACTGAAGAGTTTGAAATAAGAATACAGTGATTAACAACAAATTTATTTCATCGTTAAAAAGCGTGGGGTGCTTGATGTTAATTGTTGTTAATATTTCATGGTAAAAGTATAATCATCATGAAAATATTTAAAAAGCACCCCACCCTTTTTTACGATGAAATAAATTTGTTGTTAATCACTGTATTCTCATTTCAAACTCATTTAAAATTATTTTCTTCTTTTTAGTTTGGTTTTCTATTAAAGAGGGGTTCTTTAGTTTTTAAACTATTATTTTTTGGTTAAGTTTTTACGGGACACTTTCATATATAAATCACCCTGTATAATAATTTGATTGAATCAAAAGAATGCTAAGTTATTTGTCAAAAAAATATGATTGATAAAAATTAATTATGAAAGAACTGCTTCACAAATTCAATTCATTGTATAGAAACGAATTCTTCATCTTCTATGGATCCAGTATGTTGGTGCAACCGAATTATTATATTAGTTCAACTCCCAATATCTCAACTTTGCAGACGATGGATTATATGAGCATCATTAATTTCCTCTGACAAGGCCAGTGCCTCCGGAAAATGTGTTCTTCGATGAGAATGCATTTATTGATTTCAGATTCCCACTAGACAAATAATATTGCTAGTGCAGAGGAAAGTTAACTAGTTGAAAATGATGTCGGGATATTGTACAGGATGGGAAACATTTTGATGGCAATATGGTAATGTATCTACCAGAAAAAAAATGCTGGTATTAGCGGAAATTCTTTTACCGTTTATTCTAGGCAAATTTTTAAAATTTCTGCAATCAATTTATTTGCAAATTTGTGTGAGTGTATTGTAAGTAAAACTGAATGGTTCTCGGCATAACTGCGTTTTATTCATTTTCAGAACTGCAAGAGCGGACAAGTGAACTTCCACAGAAATAATTTGCAATTAAATTCATGAAAAAGGCATTTCACTTTGATCTCGTCGTAATTTGACGAGATCTGCGTCCTGATTTACCAACAGTATAAAGAGGAGAGCGGAGAAAACTTGAAATGACTAATTCGAAAGGTTATTAGTAGGAGATATTCAGGTGATGTTGCCTTGTCAGGAAAAGTTCAGAAAGATTTATTACTTCCCAACAGAATATAACACATTGAAATAAAGTATTTGGTGCTATTTTATTTATTATAGAGATGAATCAATTAATTGTACAAATTGATTACTAATCACACGCTTTCACTGTCTTGAATACTAAAAACGAATTACAATGGTGGGTATATAATTTATTGACTAAAATCTGATCCAAGTTTATCCAAAATCAATGTTTTTGAGAGTGGTTCTGAAAGACTTCAAACTATTTCTGGGCTAGATGTCACCGTTACAAAATATTTAGCAGCGTTTTCACGGTGTAATAGGGAAGAATCTCACCACTGACGGATCTGAGGAGGGGCATGGAGGTCATACCCCTCCCACCCTAGAGTTCTGATTAGTTGATATTGGTTCAACAACCAGAGTTGATTCAGTGCTGAAACAACCAGTTTGTTCAATTTGAACATTTTAATACCCGCGGTAATTAGGGAAATTGGTATGACATCTCTGGATTCAATGTCACGGGCCTTGGTGTAAAAATTTAATAAACTTTTTCATCAGAATCTGGAGGTTTTGTTCACAGAATTCAAAAGCGAACTGATGTTTTGGAAGGCGAAGAGGAAAAAAACCCCCGAAGAACAATTTCCTAATCCTAAAGAAGCTTTAGGAGCCCTTGCTCACTGCGATAAAGTTTCCTTTGATAACATCATTTTTAGAAATTCTTATCACACTTCCGATCAGTGTTGCCTCATCGGAAAGAAGTTTTTTTTCGTTGTGGCGAATAAAAAGTTGACTCCGATCTGGCTTAGCCATTGTTAACGCCCATCCGGACATTGCGATCAATGAACAATAAGTTATCAATAGATTTGCCAACAGTGGCCAAAGGCATATGCATTTCGTTTCATAAGCGATAAATTGATAAGTTTATTATTGGAATTGTAAATTTGTGTTTTTGTTTGTTTCGTCACATTTTTTTCCATCTGATTTATGTTATTGTTAATTGATTTCAGTTGTTTTCAGTATATTTGCAATACGTAAACAATGGCCGAAGGCATAAATATTTTGTTTTATGAACAATAGTTAGAACAAAAGTTTTTTTCCGCCTGTTTTATTTTTGAGAGTTTATTATTCATAATAATTGTCGAATTGTGTTTTTGTTTGTTTCGCAATATTTTTTCCATCTGATTTATATTATTGTTCACTGGTTTCAGATGTTTCAAATTGAAAAATATATACATTCCTATGGATTTTATAACTTTGGTTACAAATTTCCATTAACCCCTCCCTACCCCCCCCCCTGAAAAACTTCCTAGATCAGCCAGGGTTTCGCACAAGCTGCCAATTTAAAAAAACCTTCGAAAGTTCTGCCTCTCCGATGGCAATTGATTGACTTTGGTAGTATGAAAAAAATGCTTTGGGACTGAAAATAAATGATCCAGCATATTCAGTTCGGGACTATCTATACAACCCTGATGAAATCATTACAATTGGAGGGGCAGAAGTTTTTGAAGGTTTTTTTTTTTCAAGTTGGCAACTTGTGCGAGACTCCCCTATTCTGCTTCCCAAATGACAGTAAAGAACACGCGTGTGTCCCTTTTCCGGAATAGTTCGATTTGCACGTGAAGATAACCACCTTGGAAGCTGAACCACAATCTCAGAAATTGAAGGAAAATAAATTTCCATAATTCGACTTTGTAATGTCAATTTTTCAACCCTCGCTAGCGCCTCACACAGTTCAAACTTCAAGTGGGGCTTGAAATAATGTAATACCCCCCCCCCCCCTGAACTGACAACTACAAATATATCCTGTCTTCGTTCTGTGTTGGGTAATTTTTAATTTTATTTTTTATATTTCCAATTTTTTAAAATACGGTTTGGTTGGGAATATGATTATCTGTCAATATTCCTAAAATAACCACAATTAGCGCTGGTGTGTAGAGGGAAATTATTCGAGTAGAGGTCAAATCGAGTTCAACTAACAATAAATAGTTTACATTGTCATAGAAACACTGTAGGTGCAGTATTGCTTCGAGCAAGACTGCACCATCGAACAAAGCTCTACTGCGGAGTTCACAGTAGAGCAGGAAGTGGATAAGTGGGCCAGAAAGGAAGCAAGGTCCAAGAAGCAGAGAGAGGAGGGTGTTCCCTATCCGTGAACTGTCAGAGTACTTTCAGCAAGAGGGAACACGCATGATTTCATTTTATTTTGGCTTTGCCTCAGTTCGGTCCTCAAAAATTTCGATTTGACCTTCACTTGAATAACTTCCCCCAAATACTAGCGCCAATTGCGGTTGTTTCAGAATCATTATACTATTTCTTCCAACCCAAAGATAAGTTCAACCTCATTTTTATTGGGATGTTCAATCGTAAATACTATACTACAACATATGAATGAAGACAGATGAAATCATAGATGACAGTTTGAAGCGACTAGCGGTGAAAGTTTGAACTGTGTGAAGTAACGATGCATACGTCCATCAGAGGCGCTAGGAGTGTTTTTTTTATAATGTGATGAAATAATTGGCAATTTCAGTTTCGAACTATGAAAAGCATGAACGATTTTCTCAATTTCTAAGTTTGTTGCTGAACTTTTTAGGTGGTAATCAAAATATTTCTGAAAAGGGACACATGCGTGTTTTCTATCATGCGGAGTACTGAAATTGAAGTATTCCTACCAGTCGCAATACACTATCGAATATTTAGAATGATATGATTGGTTTAAGCACCTAAAATTATTAAGTAGCACTTTGAGGTATCAAAGTGAAGATAAACTAGTTTTTCCTAGAAAGTCACTGAATTGCCACAGAAAATGATTGGTTTCAAGTAGAATCCATAAAAATACGACCCATTGCGGACGTCACCATTTCAGGACAAGAGTTGAATACTGCCAGCTGCATCAAGATCAAATTATTTCCAGAGGATAGGAGTTCTACGACTTCAATATCGTTCCGCGAAAGTTGAACATTGTTAGTGACTTTCAAATATGAAAAACACAAACGTTTTGATGTGGATAATGTTCACAATAAACTTGTTTGCCACTAGGAAATCCTCATGCTGTACATTTCATGTGAATGAAACGGAAAAAAGGCGTATGGAATGAAAAATTATTTGTGGAATGATGTTAATTTTACCGCACAGAAATACTTTGTGCCAATACCTGGTGGTAGCAGTACCAGTATGAAGATGGGACAAATCAATTGCATACTTTCGAAATGGCGGCTGTTTGAAGATTGAAAAGAATAAACCTAATACTATACCGATGTTGGTGTCTTTCGATAGAGCTTTTCAGGTGCCACAACTTTTATTCGAATAGTATACAAAAATAAAAATAAAAATTACCATTGATATTTTTCAAGACTGGCTAAACGTTGTGATGCCACACAATAAAAAAATTGCACAAGTATTCCCTCCTCTCACCCACTTGACACCCATATGCGCATATCGATAACTAAGTTATCATGATTACACTAAATTACACTAAATTACACTAAATAAATTCTTACAATTCATACATGGAGTTTATAATTGGGTTATTTTATACTGATTACTGTTCTTCAAGTCACTAATGGGATCTTGATGGTTCTATGGGGATCAAAGTAAACAAAGTGGAATACATAAGCCCATTATCCTCATTGAGTAAATTTTTCTTATGGTCTTCGTGGATAACTATACTCCCCAGGCAGTCCAATTTTCTAGTGAAGTCGACCGATTTGATAATTTTCAAATTATGAATAAAAATTTTGTGACTAGATTCGATCATATTGTCCGCCACACTTGACTTATTCTCCCTTCAGTAGGTAGCATGTGCCAAATCGTGGAACCGTTTGGGAATTGAACGTTTTTTCTGACGGAAATAGACTTTTTCACAATTTTGAGAACTAATTTCATAAATTCCCGACTTATCTAACATGTCAGTTTTGTCCTTCGGGTTTCCTAATAACGTTTGAGAGTAATTTCTATTGCTATAAACTGCTTAGAGATTTATATCCCAGAATATAGTTTTGAGACTTCTCCTGAGGTTTGGATGAAGATTCGTGAGAATCCCTCTCCCTATCTCCAAAAACCATAATAAAAATTCATTTAATGAGGATAATTGGCCTATGTATTCCATTTTGTTCACTTTGATCCCCATAGAACCATCAAGATCCCATTCGCGACTTGAGGAACAGTAATCAGTATAAAATAACCCAATCAGATACACCAGGTATAAATTGTAAGAATATGTTACAATTTATTTAGTCTAGTCTGATCATGATTACTTAGTTATTGAAATGCGCATACAGGTGTGAAGTTATCGGATTTTTTTTTGGACAGCACTATTGGACACCGATATTACATATCTATTGATCTCTCTCTTGTACAGTAGAATACCAATTCAAAATACGAATCTCAATTCATCATTCCCATTCAAGTAAGAAGCTAAGGAATGTATTCATAATAAAATAAGAATGGAGATACGAAATTTAATAGACCTAAGAAATATACAATGAAAGTTATCCATATTCCGAACTACTCACATTCAGTTGAGATCAATTGACATTTTCGTCCATATGTATTAGTATTTTTTATTACTGTGAATTTATTGATTATATTTTACTTGTATATTACCTCATATTTGTTTTATCTCTTATCATCATTCAGCGCTATTTTGCATCTTGATCAGGTTTGTATTATTATGATTAGTATGTTCCACATCTTATCATTTTATTATACTTTGTGAGTTTTTAACATATGAATTATTCATGTCTAACATATGAAAACTTAATATAAAATAACCCTGGCGATCCCCGCGCGGTTAGCTTTTATGGATCCTCTTCGTGTTCATTTACTTCCTAATATCCAACTTATATTACTCATATCTGTGAAATTGAACGGAAAATCAATATTATCATTATTATTATTTAGCTGGGAGGTTAGAGAAATTTTCGCATCCTTGTAGAAGTCCCAAACATAAACAGATGTGGAAAAAATATCCCGCAATATACGATTTCCAACAATCAGGACACTTTACATATCAGACAAATATGTGGAAAGGATAAATATGATAATATTGAGGAATAAAATTCAAGGTTATGTTGGACGGCTACTCATTCTATGAATCGGACAGGTAAGCACCAATGAATTGGACGTGTGTCCGTTTCATGGAGGGCGTTGAAAATATTTTTGTTATTATATCCTTTCTAGGACCTACCTATAATAATGTCAAAAAGGCTCTGAGGAAGTCAGAAGACGAAAGTCGAGAAGCAGTCGAGGCAGTTTCGAATGAGAATTTTTCCGTAAGAAATGTTGCTGAAAACACAGGTATTTCTAAGTCTTCATAAGGGGATTCAGTTAAAAAAATTCAAGAGCAATTCTGATAATGATTTCGAATATATTAGGAACATTAAAACGAAAAAATATTCACCAATGATCAGGAGAAGCTATTAGTTTCTTACCTTCAGATGTCTTATGGTTTGACAACAACGCAGACCAGAGAACTTGCTCACCAGTTCACTGAGGCAAATAAAATAATCACACCACCAGAGTGGGGCAAAAATAGTGAAGCAGGCATTCATTAGCTTCATGAATTTATGAATTAAAACAAAGACCTTTCGCTCCGTCAACCCGAAAGCACGTCATCAAGCTAAACCTCGAGCTTCAATAAGACAAATACCACAATGTTTTTTTCACATTTAGAAAAACTCTACAAAAACACAATTTCGCTCCTAATGTGATATGGAATTTGGATTAAACCGGCTGTATGACTGTAACGAAGCTACCCGAATAGCGGTTAGGGGTTTTTAGCAAGTTGGCCAAATTGCCCCTGCGGATAAAGGAACTCTTATAACTGTTCTTTTCTTCATAAGTGCGGGTCTATTCCAAAGGCGACATGCTCAAGGGTGCCCATTGGATCCAAGGGAATGGCTAATCCATCTGGTTGGATGACTGAACAAATATTTGCTGAATCTCTAAAATATTTTGTTAGCCTTGTTCAACCAACTGTCAATAATTAAGCCTGAATTATTATGGAAATCATACAATTCATGTTAATTTCCAAGTGGTTGATTCTGCAAGAAAAAATTATATAGTTATTTAAACGCTACCTTCTCATTGAAGCCACATAATGCAATGATGTTACCGTCTGCAGCCCCTCCAAATCAAGATATAAGCAGGCTATGAATTATTGGTTGACGTGTAATTCAGGAAAAACCGAAAAATTATACGAAGTTGCTTAGTCCGTCAATGCGTCTTTCAGTGGGTCATTTAAAATTAGCAACGTTTGCAAAGGCTCAAAAAGCCGGAATTTATCCTTTTGAATTGAAAATCTTCACCAAGGACGATTTTCTATCTTCATCTGTAACCAACAGGCCCAAAACGAGTTCCACAGCAAACATAAAAAATTATTTTTCATTTGCGAATATCTCACAACAAAAGGAAGACCTAACAGATGCCAAGTCTACTGAGAGTCCAAGCTTTCAGTTCTACCCTTTTGGACCCAACTAGTCGTTCAACATGTGGTGTTCCAAATATGCCATTGACCAGTAGTTATATCACAAATCAAGGTCGAGCAGAATTGGGCCTAATTTCTCCTGAAATTATAAGACGTTATCACAACCACGCATGAAAAGTAGACAAAGTGGCCGTAAAAAGGTAGAATGCTCTTATTACAGATACTCCCGAAAGGAATGAACTTTCAAAAGCTGATGAAGACAGAGTTGAAAAAAAAATCCGAACGAAAAAAATGTAGAGAAGTATCGAAAGTCAATAAAGCACCTGAAAAGAAGAGAGATGAAAAGGTATTAAAAACCCCTGAAGGAATCAGTGACTCTGATTCGGATACCCAAATTTCCATCCACGATGAAGGAAACATGACTCAATTAGAGCAAGATCTGATTCGTGTGAAGGAGATAATAACAAACTTGGTGAAAACAGTACTGTTTGTATAATTTGTGGGGGACAATATATGTTCAGTAAGGAAGACTGGTATCAGTGCCGTATATCAAAAATGGGCCCATATGTCATGTGGGGTAATTGGGATGTTATTTTTTTGTCGGAACCATTGCTTTTAGTGACATTCATAGGACTGTCCGATTCATAGGCATATTAGTTGTCCAAACTAAGGGCAGTTGATCATGAATTAGACATTTTACAAAATGAAAATGAACTAATATCTCACAATTATCCCTCGTTTTCTTGAAACTATTTCATGAATACACCGGCTAACAAATGTTCCGTTTATATAAGACTATAATATTTATATGGTCGTTTTGTCAATTTCCAAATCTTATTATACGTAACAATCCAAATACAAAAAATGTTCGTTTCAGGGGAACCCTCCCCTACCTTGAACAGACTGCCAGACTGCCTGGCACATACATGTGCTCGAGACAAAGAGTACAGGAAGGGGAACAGTGGGCCAGTTGACTAATTGATTTGCCATTGCGCATATTTGTTATATTTTGAGCTGGTCGACTATAGACACCATCCAACATCCAAACACATTGGAAATCGTATATTGCGCCAAATTTATTCCACATCTGTATAACGCCTATGTGTTTCCATAATTATTATAATTCAGCAAATTATTGTGTGTGTCCTGTTCTAATACACACTTAGCTATCCTTTTTCTCAAATGTTTTCTCTCTTTTTGTAATATGCAAGAATAAGAATAGAGTCATCCAATCTTGTATCCTATTGGCAGATGAATTCATACTCTACTATGAATAATATGTACTATACTTCAGCCAATAAATACATATATTATTATTTCCAAATCGCTGTAGTGGCACTTCAAAACGAAGAGGTTCGTCGATTTCTTTTTGCACGAATCAATTTGAACAAAAAGAAACTGTATCACTGACATACTGAAAATTGAATCAGTAACATTGGCTATGAAACAAATAAGAGTACCTGCATTTATATGTAGGATAATTGAAAAATGTTAATGTGAAAATTCTATCATTCTTAGACCAATTTCATATTATATCCAAGTATCAGCATGGTTTTTGCAGAGGTAGGTGACAACAAGTGTATTTCACACTTTTTTCGGGTGTGTTACAAACTCACTTGACAAAATAAAATATATGAACTTTTCTCCCACTTGTCGAAGGAATTCGATATTATTGACCCTGACATAATTTGGTTTCAGAATATTTTTTTATGGCTTAGATCATACCGGAGACTCATGAAGATACATGTTGGTGTAGACAATTGTCAGTCACAGTCATTTGACATTTTGACTTTGGGGTTACTCAAGGCTCTATATTGTCTCCCCTTATTTTTCTGCTGTTAATTGATTTTATACCGAATCAAATACCATGTAGTTCTGTTTTCAAATGAAGTAACGTTTGCAGAGGATGCCGATAACTCAGATAAACTCCAAGAAAAAAATATGATCTTGGTCTAACAAAAACCATTTGGTGGAAATCGCAAATAGAACTGATTTTAAATAGTTTCATTCCAGGACCAATGGAAAAACGTTGTTCGGTTTTTGGTAGAATAGGGGATAAAATAATCGATTCGTCTGATAGTACCAAGAGTGACGGTACTCAAATTGATCATGATTGATCAAATAAGAAGGAGAGAAAGTTCAGTAGCAACGGGTTTACGTTCAATACGTAGAATATACCGTAAAGAATCTTGTTAATACTTCATTTGAAATAAAAAATGTGATATACATACGTATCCTTCTGGTAGGGATAATTTATTAGGCTTAACAAACATTCAACTTGCTTGTATGAAAATTGACAATCCTACATAGTGGCAAATTCATCTTCATGACAACATGAGAAATGTAATTAGAGTAAGTTATTTTCAACTGAAACTTGAGGAGTTATAATTAATAATTTGATAGCACATAATATTTTTGTGGGCGTCGAATTGAAAAATCTGCATTGGAATGATGATGATATTTTCAGTTTCACCTAACTCTAGCGGTAGTAAGTAGTGCTATTAATCTGATGGAGTGAAATTAGATCACGTAACCATGGTTATTGAATTTCGTGGTATAGAAAAAGTCATTTTCAACATCAAAACTCTCGTTGAATATACTTAAGGCATTGGGAAAAAATAATATGTGTACCACAGTTTCACCAAGTGACGTTTTTCTATAAGTTATCACTTTATCACGTTTGATTCTCATAGAAACGGGAGATGGGGGGAAGTGGAGACGAGACAAGAGAGACCCTCCCACTTTGTCAAGAGGAATACTTTTCTCGTAGAGGCAAGAAGAGAGTGGAAAGGAAGCCTTCCATCTCATCTTTTACCAACGAGATGTATCACTAGTTCTGGCTCACCTAAACCATTTCTGCCGGTGTACCTTGAACTTCATCAACAGAATTCCAGAAATGTTGAAGCTCAATTAGCTCAACCTCTGACGGTTATAAAAGATCAGATGTTTTAGTGGGCGAAAAAAAAACGAAACGTTTTTTTTTCATATGTGAAAAGTTCCAATGAAAAATATTTTAAAGATTCAATAAGTTCAATTCTGAACGTTTGATAATATAATACCACATTTGTTTATGAATTTCAGTTCACTCGTATGCTTTCCATGTTCCTAACACTCCTCGATACTACTGTATTATATATCGACCTGCCTCTATCATTTCCTTTCAGGAGCTTCAGATGATGTTACTGTTCTTACCCCTTTCATTACTGAGGAGATATTCAATATCCAACTCCAGTTCTGCGAAAGTTTGACACTTTCTCTAATTGGAATCCGAGGACCAAATAAAATTAATGTTTAAAATATTTGCCAATTTGGCTCAAGCACAATGATAATGCTGAGATTTTCCTGGCGGTGCAATTTTCTCGTTAAATGTGATTGTAGGAAGAGAAGAGAAAAAACTGTAGTATCAAGGAATTAAGGAGGGCCGTTTCAAGAAAAAGTTAAATGAAAACAATGAAATCCCGCACAATACTTTCCGGTTATTTCACAATTCTCCAATCGTATATGGAAATGGTTTGAAGATGGAGATTCTGATAGAAGAGAGAACGTCAATAGATTCCCATACAGTCTGAGTCAACTTTAAAAAACAACTTTTGTAATGAGTTCTCTGCTTATACCAAATGGATATTACATTTATTTCCATCATCATGTATTACTTGCTGTTTGCAATTTTATTTTCGCTAGCGGTTCCCAGAAATATAGGGTCTTTCTTGACGAGCGTTTGTTGGAAGTAGTTGAGGAATTATATTGAAAAAGAATTGGGTATGGATAAGGTCATTCAAAATATAAATTAATGGAAAAGTTCATCATATTTTGGAGAATAGTGGGATGGAAGTTAAACCCCATTATATTAATATATTCTTGAAGAAGGATGTACAAACTACTGACCTATACAGGGTTCAATTCGCTGCACTACTGCCAACAGTTGATAGTTCATCAAAAATAAAAAATAAACCAATAAAATAGTTAGCGAAACTTCGCTGTTTGGTTACTGCTGGATTACCCGATGATCAAATTAGATAATATTGACCCTCGTAGTATCAATATCCGGACTGCTCTGTGGCTCGGTGTTCTCGTTTATATCTCAATTTATATAAAGTTCGATTTTGGGTAAACTGAGAAAATGCCGTTGTACATACGCACTACCTTATGAACAAAAATCTGAAGTCAAAACCTGGCACTCTCAAATACTTTTGGAGGGAAACAATTATCAATTTTCAGTGCTAAATTGGGCTACTGAAATCATTCAACATTAGATTTTTCCACTGACACACTACTCACATCCGATAACACATATTAATTGTACGTTAAACTGCCGTAGTCCAAATGTTCTCACTCTTTCACAACAACATGAAAGGACACATCATTTCTTCTGCTGTTTTATTTTGTACGATGTCATCAGCCTCACTATGGACATGGCTTTTTTTTGTTGAGAAATCACAAAACATAAACAAATGGAATTTATCGATAGTAGATACAAGGTGACCCAGGGGTGCATGCAAGCTCCATAACTTGTTTACCATCCAAGTTATCGACTTGATTTTTTTAAGGCTTCAGCGCATATTTTGAGATGCAGGCGATCTGGGAGTCGATGTTCCATACAAATGGCAATAATTCGACTTTTTCAAATGCAACACCTTATATTTTATTGCACAAATTGAACGGGATTTTCCGAAAGCTTTTTCGCGAAATAGGGTTTGTGGGGTCCAGTTTGTGAAATTTGCGAGATTTGTTGATGATTATTTGGAAAAAACAGGAATCGAGTAGGAAAGAACAGAAAAGGATGATTAAAAGAAAAAATTAAAGAATTTTCAGAAAAGGCTACATATGAGTACTCAAATAGGTCACCATCATGTTCTACACAAGCTGCTAGTGTTCTAGTAGATGAGCCCCGAATTCCAGCCAGCATTGCTCCATCAGTTGAACGGAAGGATTGCGTGATCCTGTTTTCCATATCATCTGTAGTTGGCGGACAATCTCTGGAAACTCTTTCCTTCACGCACCCCCAAAAGAAAAAATATTTAGTGAGGTCTAAGGATCGCGCGGGACAAAGAATAGTACCTCCTCTGCCTATCCAACCATTAGGATAGGATTGATCTGCAAATGTTTGCACTATCCTATGGTAATCCACTGCAGCACCATCGTGTTGTAACCACATGGTGGATTACATAATAATGCATATTATGTCTGTTGACCGACTCGTTCCTCTTGAACGTTGTGTCATAAGAATACAGAATTTTGTTAAATAATTTCAATCCTTGTCGATCACGCCATTCATTTGAATACAAAACGCAACTTCATTTACAAAAGCATTATCATACAATTCTTGATGTAGGTTCAGATGATAAGGATGGAACTTATGTTTCAATATAATTATGTTCACACTGCTTCGTGAAATATCCGTTTTCTCTGCTATTTCCTCAGTGCTTGTGTGAATATTTTCCTGTAGCATCGATAAAACATGCAACTAGTTTTCCTCATTGATCCAACCACCAACAATTTATTTTTTGGGATAAGACACACTATCACTCAGCTCAAACCGATCTCTAAACTTCTGTAATAAAGACAGCCATGGAGTTCAAGCTACTGGATATTTTGTATGATAGATTCTGCTTGCTAATAATGGATTTCTGTCAGCTCCGCCATAACAGTGGACCATATTCACCAATTCTTGCGGGTGAAATTCATTATTGACAATTAGACGTGTACAATTATTGAAAGTACACGGATTGGTCCAGTTTTACGACAGCCGCCTTCTCGAGTCCAATTTTTTCGAAAAAATTATCAAAATTCCTCACTCTACAACAAATTTCACAATTTTACCATGAACCCTATATTCTCACCTTGGGTAGAAATTTCGTAGACAATCGAATATGCAATGCAATTGGATAATAAATGTTAAAGATCTAATATGACAAATTAATACAAAACACAAAAATAAAACTAACCCTTCTGGCACTGTAACATATTCTGGATTCCACATACGATATTTTTAACTATTGATTTCAAAATTCTGTTGACTAATTATTGATTTCTTTACACTTTTCTTAGTTATTAAATTTAGCAATTTAATACCGAAGTTTTCTTGACGCGCACTGTTGGATAGTTTTATCTCCCTCATTTAATACATCCTTTATTTTTATCACCCTAGTTCAGATGGTTCACACTTCTGATGGCAAATATAATTTCTAAGATAAGGCATTTTAGAATAATTTTCATCGCTGGTGCTCATTGATGGTCGTTTTCATGCATTTAAATGCGCGTTTTCAATTCTTAGCGGAAAACTTGAACATGTTTTCACTATCAACCGCTGTAATAAATCTTAGAAATTTATAAAGTAATTTGTAATCAGTTTTATATCCCACGCGAAATGAGATCATGTGTGATGAAGGTTCAGTTCATAAAAAACATGTTTTATTAGGTTTCATGCATTCTAATGTTATTTTTTGACATTTATTACTCAATGGTTTTTCCTTTATCATCATCTGGTAGCTATTTCAGAATGCATTTTCGATTTCTTGGGATGGATTATTCTTAAAAATAACTTTTTATTTGAGGTGGCTACTTCTTCACACATATATATATATATATATATATATATATATATATATATATATATATATATATATTCGTTATATCTTTATATATATTCTCGGGTCATAATAGTGGTGCTCATGGAGTCCTATAATTTGACGATATAACTATGAAAATTAAATAGTTTTTTTCAATATTTCAACAGCCGCCATTTTGAAACTATTTGTCCCATTTGGCCCATCTTCGAACTCATCTGAGACATTGAAGAAAGGTATTTTCATGCTGGATTTCATCCCATCCGGATTAAAAATGTGGCTGCCTGACCAACACATGATTCTCCAGAATAACTGAATTTGACTTTATTAAAAGTGTTGTGGTTTTCGAGATATTGACACAATTTGGGAATATTCAAAATATCTACTGCTGGTCAGTGTTTCTGGTGTCACTGCTAAAAATGTAAAATGATGTGATTCCATCTCAGTTTGAATGAAATAGAAACTCATCCAACATCTTTCTGATGTTAGAGTTGTCCTAATTTTTCAATATTTTTTGAATTATTTGAATAGACCAATTTGGCATAGTACATTCTTTCCAAAGTATCAAGTCAAATTTGGGCGAAGAAAATTTGAATGTCCTGAAAGGTAACGGGTTATTCACTATAAATTACCCACCCTTTATCATGATTATTATTGCATATAGAAAAAAAAAATAATGTAAAAGATGTGTGGTTATTACTAAATTTTGATAAAATGCTATCAAAAATACAGTAGCTTGCAGATTTCAGGAGATTTTTTCAATGGGATATTCTGTATATTATTGAATTTTTGGAAGTATCTCTTTTCTTGATTTCAAAAATATACTATCACCCCCATTTCATACCGTTTTGAGTTATTAAACGTCGAATAACTATTTGTTACTGTAAATACCTATCTTATGAAACTTAACATTTTCAAAGTAAGCTATGGAAATTACAACTATATTATGTTTGTTCAGTTACAATTCTTTAACGGAATAATCAAAATGGTTTACAGTGAGGAAGAAAAAGTTCAAATATATTCTTATATACAAAACAACGGAAATAAACGTGCAGCAAAAAGTGCATATAGGGTGTTCTATCCAAATTGTCCAACATCGTCAAAAAATAGATTCAAAAATATTTACCAACAAGGGAATCATACCTTCAGTTTCAGTAGAAGAAAGCGTGTATTCAAAGAAACCAGGAATATACTGCTTCATTTCGAAAGGAAGCCTATCCATATTAATTCGCGAATTACCTGTTTTGAAACATTGTATTATTTTTCAGGAAATTCTGAATGTAGTTAAAAAAATGTAGCCGATCAATTAGGTGAAAGTCTTTTGAATATCCAACGTACTTTGAAAAAAAAAACTACAAACCATATAAAATTTCACACGCACAAGTTTTAACAGAGGCTCATAAGAGGAAAAGGCTGGAATTTCACCAACAGATGATTCAAAATTTGAATGAAGATCACGATTATTCACCTGAAATATTATGGACTGATGAGATCCTTTTCTACGACAGGAGTTTCCGATAGGAAAAATCGAAGGTCGTGGGAAAAAAAGAACAACAGAAAAAGATCGGTAAAACAAATATAATTTGCGGAATTTTTTAAATAAATTTGTAAGCCCTATATTTTATGATTATATTTTAACAGGTTGCCTATCAAGGAATATTCATCCCAGAAGTAAAAAATATTCTTTCACATAACTTTTCGGAAGCCCAGCTTGCCAGTATGATTTTGGATGCAAGGTGGGGCAACCCCGTATAGTGTCCTACACATTCAAGAACATTTGAATAATGTATTCCCAATATGGATAGGAAATAATGGAAGTATTGAATGGCCACCTAACAGTACGGACTTGGATTAATTTTCTGGGGATTTCTAAAACATATTGTTAATAATAACAATTATAGTATTCAACCCATTGAAGACACGATTCGACTTGGAATAGAGAATCTGAATGTCAATAATGAAGCAATTTCCAATGCACTTAATGAAGAAATATGTTATCAATAATTCATTTACAATAATGGTGGACACATTGTATGTCTTTTATGAGTTATTCCTAAATAAATCTTTGTTATCTATTTTTGTATAAATATTTGAACTTTTCCTCCCTCACTGTGAACCATTTTGATTATTTCCATAGCCTACTTTAAAAATGCATGTAGGATAGGTATTTAAAGTAACACCTAGTCTAACTAAGTTATTCTACGTTTATTAACTCAAAAACGGTATAAGATAGGGGTAACATATGGTATATTTTTGAAATCAGGAAAAAAATATAATTCCAAAATTTTTATAATATATAGGGTATATACTGAGAAAGAATCTTTCATTTAGAATCCTATCGAGGTAGGAGAAATGATTGGAGTGTTTCTTTCTGTCACTAGGTGCCGCCGGTTGAAAGTTATATTTTCCGACGTACCTAAAGATGTTGTAAGCTCGATGGTGATTTAATTCATGTTGTGTCTCGCTTCTGCCAGAGCTCTCCGGATCTCTGGCTGGTACCACTCCGTACTGATGAGGGCCAAAAAAGCCTGAAACTGGTATGCGGATTGTTAGGCGGGCACGACATGAATTGAACATAATCGAGCTCATCAGAAAGAAAACTTTGCGATCAATATCCATTTATATGGAAGTTTGCATAGATTGTCAGGTGAATATCATTATTACCAATTGTGTTTCAATTTATATTAAATCATTGGTGAAGACGACTTTGTGTACTTTAAGCATTGCATTTCTTATATAGGGTATTCTTTTAAAAAAAATATTTCCCGAAATCTGCACGCTACTGTATTTTTGATAGCATTTCATCAATATTCAGTCATAACCATACAACTTTTACATTTTTTTTTCTATAGGCTGTAACGAATTTTTCGTTACTTCCTTATACATAACCAATTTCTCATAACTTTTCCGGTTATCTTTACGGTAGTACGGGTCAGTAGTCACTGCTTAGGTCGTGAACTGATGCGCTCTTCACTTTCGGCTATTGAATATGTGTCCATAACAGATGTTTTCGTCTTGAGCTTGTTTTTTCCGTAGTGTTATTAAATAGAAGAAAAAAACCGAGAATGGTTTTTGAAAAAAGGGTGAACTGTGATTTCGTCGAACCGAAAGGATGATCGATCTCTTTCTTCGATTGACTCTCTACAGAGGCAGGTGTGCTGAATGAACTGATTTTGGTACGTTTCGATCTATAACTTGAATGATTATCATTGTTGAGATTGGTGGAGTATACTTAATTCCTCATTTTGCTATCTATGTTGTAATTGATTAACATATTTCTCTGCTTTTAATATGCTTGTAATATTCGAATTCTTGGATCAACTGCATGGTGATTTCTGAAGGTTAAGTATAAATTCTATACTTTGGGAATTATCAGTAAATTTCCGATTAAATAATCTACATATTATTTTATATCCAACATATCGTATATGATACTCCCTTTGGCTAATTTCTATCAAGGTTGATTTGTGTTTTGGATTTAATTAACGAAAAAACTCCAAAAAAATATATTTCGGCCATTTTGTCAAGCATTAAGTGCACATGTCTGTGTCTGACGTAGAATCCGCTCTGACCATTTGGGACAAATTTTTTTTGGAAATCAGTTCTACGCTTTCCCTTTTTTAGGTACTAGATAATTGGTAGACTAGTGCTTACTTCACCGTACCAGTGAATTATTCCAAGGATTCCGATTGAAGGGTGTATTCGACTTTTCTGGGACAGTTCGGCAGTACCTTATAGGACAGCTCTCTGGTAAGCAATTTTGTTTTATTTTCATAAATACATGTTTATGAGATTAACTTTCTTTTCTCTTGAGAAAGAATTGCTTCTGGAGAAGATTGTTCCTCTGGCTTAACTGCTCTCAGAACACGATTCAATATATGCCTCAAGCATAAAATTTGATTCACGTTTAATAAGTTCCTTATATCAATTTACTTCATTCAATTCACAGTGAGTGTTATTTGATTTTTGATCGTTGTGGTATCAATTCATTTCAGTTACCACCTTGTCGCCAAGAGCAGGGAGATCCATTCAAAATTATCGTTATCTGAGAGTTGTGCCCACTGAAAGACGTGAGGTCTCCCTCTTCAGTTCATCTTTGAGAATTCTTCAATAAAAAGAATTATTTAACTTTATCTTTATCTAAGAGAGTTGTGCTCACTGGAAGACGTGTGTCTCTATCTTCTTATCTTAACTGAAGAGTATACTTTTGCTCTGACTATTATCTTGTTTCATGAACCCTAATTTTTTTGTAGCTTACTGGAGTATTTTGATTATAACGCTATATTCTCCTATGGTACTTGCTTTGAAATGCTATATTTTTTCTCTGGCAACCTTTAGATAATTTTTTCTTCGAACATATTAGATTTTTTCTCTGGCAATTCCATAGTATTTTGCTTTAAAATACTATATTTTTTCTCTGGTAAAATTTCAACAAAATTTTATATTTCTTTTGGAAAACCTTTCCTCATTAAGTTTTTGTACCCTTCTGGTACATAGAATCACCTTATCAAAACTTACTTGTTCCAAAATTTGACTGAATTTGAACATAACGTTTTGGGTGAGGTTTGTTTTGTTTGGCTTTAAATTTTGCTCATTTTTTATATTTTTTTAAATTATAAAAATTAACTTGGAAATTTGAATCCAGAATAGCAGATTTGATTGCTATTATCTTGTTCTTTCACTGTAATCTTCCAGTCCTCTATATAGACTGAGATTTTTTTTATGCTATCATTTGCATCTATCTTTTGACTCTAGATTGAAATTTGAATCATAAAACTTGAGGTTCAAAGGATATCCTTCGTTCTCCTCTTTTTGTACAAATTTTTATTCCTATCATCTTCTTCGCATGATATATACCACGGAGTGAAGCCACCTACGGAGACAGAAGGACTGGTACCCTAGGAGGTCATACAGCACATCCAACTCAGCCTGGTCCGTGAAGATCAACCAAATTCAAGCCAATAAGGGGGTCTAAAACCAAATAGAGAACCACCCACGACCAGATCCGTCGTCGGACCGCTGAGACCAATTTCATCGTTGTACCGCTGAGACCAGCTTCGTAGAAACCAGCCGTCTGCATCTCCCTCCTTGAAGACCTCCGCAGGTATATCCGTAGCACGAACAGCTAGAGGAATCGGGACTTTGTAAATGTTCAGATTCAATCAGAGTCAAAATTATTTTTAATCCACATGTAATTTTTAAATTTTTGCACAGAATTTTTATACATTGTTAACGTTTGTTTTTTATATCTCTTCTATCCAGTCAAATTACCATTCAGTCTGGAATAAATTTGTTAAGTTGATTTCTTGCATATTTATTTGCCTTTCCATACAAGCTAGGTGACATTTATTTAATTTTATTTATCTTTGGCTTTTGTCTTTAGCAAGCCTGGCGCCCAACTCTTGAACTAGTCAAGTTAATTAGTGTATACTTTTTTTAGTGGCCCAATTTGATAAACTAGGAAAAGTCATCAATTGAACCTTACTCACGGCCTAACCGTATCCATCTGAGCAGCCTATCGGCAAACTGATTTCACCTTCTTAAATTTGAATCATATAATTTAAAATCTGGGGTTCAAAAATAAAGGGTGTTACAAGGCAATAATAACGATGATAAAGGGTAGGTGATCTATATAAATAACCAGGTACAAAAAAAAAAGAGAAAACCGTAACAGTAAAAGAAAAATATTTCTTTACGTTTGATAGCTCAGTTCTATTACATTGAAGAAAAAAAACGCAAACATAAAATACCACATTAGTATCTATGATACACTGATCTAAGGTAACTATTTGAATTAATTTCAAAAACTGTCAATATTTCGAAAACTTTACTTATTCTGGTTAGTCATGAGCTGCCAATCAAGGGTTGACGTTGAATTTTGCGACGTATAATTTTAAACAAATGCTTTAAAATTGAGCTCTGAATCGACTATAGTGAACGAAAAAAATGCTTACGGACAGACGTGAGCTTGCGGCGCGATTTTTTTAGTTGGTCCACAAAATGGGTAGTCAGATGCAAAGCAACACGATACAAGCTTCTGAATCCATTAATTACTGACAGGAGCAAAATTAAGAGTATTGCATTTATTTTTGACACATGGGGATGAAATAATATTTATGAAAAGTTGCGTTTCCCTTACATTTATTTTTTCTCCTTCCGGTAAAGTGATATCAAACCAATCGTTTATCTGCATGACAATTCAAACGTTAAACCGCCTATTATAATATGTCATCTTTCCGCCTCATGCTCCATTGGGTTTTGGCCGACTTTGCATAAAAATGCAATTTCCGGCGAACTTCTCAGTATCTGCGCGAAATAGTTGGAATGAAGTATCGATATATCCCATAATGGAAATAAAATTTTGCCTTCTTCATATATTTTTCCATCAGAAACTTGAGGCAAATCTTCGTGAAGAAACTTTTTTTTATAGGATTATTTGCATAGGTTTCCTCCAACACAAGAATTAGAATTATACATAAAAATATATGAAGTTTATATGAATTCTCGAGAACAAGTCGTTTGTTTAAATCGATATCTGCACAAAGGAAGGCAAGTTGTAAAAAAAACAAATTGACTAGACTTACTTCTGTCAAGAGGTTTGGCGTTTCAATCAGGTCGATTAATAGAATTGGAAATGAATTTGCATCGCAATTCATTAATCCCAGAAAAAAAAATTCAGAGAAGTCAAATCTGATAGTTCTAAACATTTTTTTTCTGGCCTCTACATCTGACACTGATATATGGTAGCAATCCTCGTCAAAATCAAACTCAAAATGACTAATTTTTTCTCTGAATTTTTTTTCCCTGAAATAACCTGAGAAAAGCATATTCTCAACGAGCCAACACTTTTTTCATTGTTTTGATGTGAGTAGTTCGATCTATACAATATCGTCAGAAAAATTAACAACACCATCTATACATTGTAACGATTATTCTAATATTTTCAATTTCGAAGGAATATTTCAAATATCAAATGGAGCTCGAGTATATCTGAATAACCCGTTTTGTGTTAAAATAGTTTTTTTTTCAGTCATTATCTGAACATATTTGCTGGTAAGCCTCTGACATATCTAATTTTGGAGCAACTCCAGCGAAATGATTTACTGATTTCTTTTAAAATATGAACAGGGTGTTCATAAAATCAAAGGTGAAATCATTTTCGACTCAACGATAAACTTCAGTTACTATCTTCCATCGTTCAAGATAACCTCAGTCTCAATTGAATATTGAATAGAAATATATTTCTGTGAACCAAAAAATCCACTATAAAAATTAAGTTATTCTTGTGAATATCTAACAGAAATCGACTACTTTCCCGGCCAAAGCCACGCTGGACATACTGAACTACATCTAATAGATATTTTGGAAGGACCCTAACTCAAAAGAAAAATCGGAAAGTAAAAAGAAGTACCAGAAATCATTTGTAACATTGATGTGACACTGGTAACGCATTCACTAGGTCTTCAATACATTTTTGTCGACCAAAATTTATTTCACGCTTTCACGATCATCAGAAAAACCAGAATAATGTTATAGAAGCAATCTCACTTTGAGGAAATGGAAAAATGTTAGATATATTTCTTTCGGAGTGACACTTTGAAACCAGTGTTTTTTGACATCATTACCTGTGATGGAGTATGATAAATTGATTTGTTTGAAAATATGACCAGAATGTTCATAAAATCAGATGTAGAATCATTTGCGACTCAAAGATAAACTGGAATAGAAAATAAAATTTTGACTTTCTGCCGCTTTTTTTTAGTTGGGGTCCTTTTAAAATATCTATCAAATGAAGTTCAATGTCCAGCGTGACTTATGCCAGGGAAGGAGTTGTTTTCTGTTAGATATTCACAAGAATAACTTCAATTTCATCGTAGATTTTTCAATTCACAGCAAATTTTTATATTCAATATTCGATTGAGAATGTTTTTTTTTCAACAAAGGATTAACTGCTTCCTTAGAATCTCCACGGATTCTTACCGAGTCATCTTTTTTTATTACCCGACAACGGCATAGCCGAAAAGGAAAGGTAACGATTTCAATAGTCTATGTATATTTGTTTTTACGAATGTTCTACCGTAGCGCCTAACCTACTCAATGAATCAGGTGTCAATCTATTCGTTATTATGGTCCGGGTAACATAGGCTACATTTTATACGAATAAAATCACATCACAAATATAAATATAGTACAATATCAAATATAAAAAAAATATACCAAGCGACACAAAAAAAAATTATACTATATTTCAGCGTTTTCTATCGGCAGTTCAGAATATCAATTGTGTTAAACCACAGAATCACCACCCCACCTGTTTCATTCTACTGTTTCTATTAGATAGACATTAATTTTAGAATCTCACATATAATTAATAACTCCAATGAAGTACAATATGGAACAAATTCAGTGCAAAAAATAATTTTGTGATTCCCAGAGAGGACAAACGCTACAACTCCTGCAGCTTGGTTCGTGTCGAAATACAGATATCTATTTCTTCTAAACTCACCTAATATTACTATTCAATCTTACTCAAATCCAAAGAAAATAGGAGAACAAGCTGATTTCTTTTGGTTCAACTCAACTCTAAAATTCCATGGAGATATCAAAAAGTTAGCAACACATCTGAAAATGCAGAAGTACTTACTTCGTTTTCTATCTCTATTTTAATCCATTCTGAAAAATAACTACTACTAATTATGTATAAAATTTCACGTTGAATTCGACTGGCACATTCAAACAAAACTACAACTGACAAATGGATGGGGTTCTGACCTGACATATGTAGATTGTTCGCTTCTCACAGATTTGCATACAGGACAAACAAAAAGATTATCAATGGTAATTCACAGCGATTTTTTGTTTGGGTGTACATTTCAGAGAAAAACTTTACTTTCTGAATAAGAATTGTGGGGATCCCACCAATATGAGAAATTTCTTACAGACCAATTTCCGATATAGGTTCAATTCATATAAACAGATATCTACAACTGACACACTGGAAATTTCTCGATGATTCCTCTTTTGATATAGATGCCACATCTCAAATTTTTTTGATATAATTAGATCTGCTCGGGATATGTTCTTTTCAGTCGAATGAAAGAATTGAAATAACAACAAAAACAATATAAATTGGTACACATATTATCTAAGAAAAATGAGAGAAACTTTAAATTTTTTTCTATATGTTTATAGGAATAATCCTTGTAACGACCTGAAAGAGCTTGTAAAGCACAAAAAACTTATTTATGGAGATGAGATTATAAAAGATAAAATAAAAACTAATGATAATTACATAAATCGCAACGGATATCGACAAAAAGCAATGTGGAATTTGATCAATATAAATGAAAGCAAGTCAGATAATTCGTCAGATATTATTTCTCCTGACGATTTTAATGATTATTTCGGTAACATTGCTGGAAATTCAGTCAACAACATACCTTCCACCAACGACAATTCTGGAGAGTTATTTTATAAGTTCTCACGAAACAAACCCAGCTAAGGAATTCGTTCATCTAAAGTCACATATAATCAAGTTCTCGGGATAATGCATGATTAAAAAAAAACTAAAAGTATCGATGTATATGATATTATCGTAAAAATACTTAACTGAATAAAATATATCATTCTCCTTCCTCTCACCGAACTTATCAATCAATATGTCAGAAATGATGTTTTCACGAAGTTTCTTGAATGTTTAAAAGTGTTACCCTTATTTAAAGGTAACTGCATAGACGACCCAACGAATTACAGACCTATATCTATTGTGCCAATATTTGCACAAAATTTGTTCTTGAAATTCAAATGACAACTTGTTTTGAAAACCCCAATTCATTTAGTAGTTGTCGAATCGGCTCTAGGGCTAATTCATCAACAACCACGGCAATTGATTCATTAATCAATGTGGATATTGAAGTCTTTGAGAACAACAAATGTGTCAATGTACAATTATCAGACATAAGTATGGCTTTTGACTGTGTACCGCACAAACTTTCCGAAAGTAGTAAAAAAATTAGGTCCTATTTGACGGACAGAACTCAATTCGTTCATTTTAAGGATCAATTAACATTAAATATTGGGTACCTCAAGGCTCTGTTCTAGGTTCGATCCAATCTCTTATTCATGTTGATGACTTGCCAAATAGTGATCCATCAGAGACCTCCGGAGGGACTCTAGTAGAGTATCTCGTATGCCTATGTGTTCGAGCATCTCCAGCAAAAGCTTATGGCTGACCGTGTCAAACGCCTTTGGTAGATCCACAAAGTTACCTAGACATGCCATTTTATTATCGACAACTTTGTACAGCAGCGAAGTCACATGTGCTATAGCGTCTTGAGTGCTTCGATTTTCTCTGAACCCATACTGCGTCAGAGATTATTTCGTTTTGGTCAAGGTATTCCATGAGGCGACGCTTTATTATCATCTCAAATCATTGAGAAATTGCTGATGTCAGCGAAATGGGTCTGTAGTTTGACATACTAGTTTGCAATTTTAACTGTTTGCAATTTTCGAGAAAAGACGAAAAGCACGATGACACGTTACCTCGTTGACCATACATACCGAGATTAAATAATAATATTTTGTGCTTGACGCCAATCAACCTGTATCTGAATATTCAGGAGTTTATTCAGGAAGGTATATTCGAAAACTCTGGAGAGACTGCACGGGACTGTTATGCGTCTGTAGTTTCTATACATAGTTTTCAAACGTGGCAGTGCCTTTCCATCGTTTAGAATCTGTGTATTTTTTCAGATTTAAAGAATTTTTTAACTGTATATGTTATGAGAATCAAGAGAATTGCAATCACCTTTTTCAAGATAAGTCCAGCAACATAATCAGCATCAGATGATTTTTTGCAATTGGGTTTGATTTTCAACAAATGAAATTCATTCTCCGTGCACGGAAACATCGATTCAATGTTAAAATCCTTATCACAATTTTTATTGAAATTGATGATTTTATGTAATTAACAAGATTGAACAATTTGTTGAAATCCGAAGGAATTATTTTGGTTTTTCTTATATCAATAACGATAGGATATGTGTTTTATTTTTGTTGGATAATTCATTCAAAATGTCCCATGAGGAGAGAATGTCATTTCCGGTGTTTGGTAGTAAGAAATAAAAACACAAGGATATTCAAATTACTTCTCGTGCACATCGCGTACTATTTTCCGATTGGTTCTTAAGGAAGATCTTTCATTCTCCAACCAATCAGAAAACAAAGAGCGAATCTGACGAACGTTCGTAGACAAATTTTAAATTCCCAACTAGAGGCTCTTGCGAAAATTTGAAAAACACTGCCTAGCAACACTGTTTTCCTGTCATTCTGGATCACTAGGTCACTATGGCCGCCGATATCATTTCTTATAATGAATTACTGTGTGTGTTCTCACAATTTATAATTTGATAATTGTGATTATTAAGTGCTTCAAAGTGTGATGACTTTATCTACTAGTTCTGACTTTATCCACCAGTTTAGATATAACAAGGTTCGTTTCTTTCCAACACATTGAATAGCTACACTGAAAAATAAGATAGGGCTCATAGTTAATGAACATTTATTTGGGTGCCTTTTATTTACAAATTTCATCTGGTATCAACTAATTTTGATCAATATTCATAATCTCGATAATATAATCCACTGATAAAAAATTGATAGTTTGTTTGAGTGATATTACCATGAATGTATTCATCACCATTTTATTTAAAATAAATGAGTAATATTAACAGATAATAAGTATTTACTTTTTGCTTTTTCAGCGTTATTTGTTGTGAATTAATCAATATTTTATATTATAAATTATTTTATTTGTCTTTAAATAATGAATATCCATTGAAAATACCGCGCTAAACATTATTATAAAATCGCCGCTATAGGTGCCGTGGTGGAGTCGCTGATGGCGTCGTGTGATGATACCCTTTGCTTGTGTCAGTCAAGTCGCGTGTTGTAAGTATTTAATTTTGTGTGATTGAGGTGTAATTAAAATTAAACAATCTATTCATAGTTAAAGAAGACAAGTACACAATAACACTAGTTTTATATATTATATGCTGGTTTGTGAATCTATTGACTAACACAATCATAGATTCTGTTGTAAAAATTACAATAACGCAGTTCATCAACGCCATCGTCTTGCCGAAATGAAGGAGGACCAAATTATGGACTAGTTACAGGAGCTGAAATGGTTTTTAAAAGGTAAATTGATTCCAATTCCTTCCATGTTGTATTTATCCTTGATTTCAGAAGGTGTGTCTTGCCTCCCTATTAACAAAACAAGTTATATTATTTTAAAACAAAAAAGTCAATTTTTTTTAATTGAGATATTTGTTAGATATATAAAATAATAATACCTAATTAAGTGATAATAACTATTTTATTGATTATCCTTGATTTAACACATACAAATCATGCAAGTTTATTTTATTTTTCAGAATATCGTCACTATTCGTTACCATTGTTCCATCACTATTACAACCAGCACTAACAATAAAATAAATGATAGTTCGAAAAAACTAAAAAAAAAACGCTTTTTATTAAAAACCGAACAAAAAATAAATAAATAATAGTTTAAAAGAACAAAAAATACACTTTTATAGAAAACCAAACTTAAAAAATAGAAAATGAACTTTAATAAATTTGAATTAAAATTGTGTAAAAAAATTTAATAAATATAAATTAATAATGATGTAAATAAAAAAAAATGTTTTATTTAAAAAAAAGCCTGGGGTGCTTTTAAAGATTAAAATCAAGCACGCCACGCCATTTTAAAATAATTTTTTTTTTTTTATTTACATCATTGTTACTTTATATTCATTAAATTTTTTTACACTATTCCTAATTCAAATTTATAAAAATTTATTTTCCATTTTTTCAGTTTGGTTTTCTATAAAAGTGTGTTTTTCAGTTTTTTTAAACTATTATTTATATATTTTTCAGTTCGGTTTTTTATAAAAAGCGTGTTTTTAAGTTTCTTTAAACTATTATTCATTTTCTACTTTTTAGTTTGGTTTATTTATAGCAGCGTGTTTTTTTAAATTTTTTTAAACTATTATTTGTTCTAATCTACTATTAATTCCGTGATAACTATTAGTAACTGTAATTAATTTCCAAATCATGAATGTCTACAGCTGTATTAATAGTCAAATCTCGATTTTAGAAGTCATTCAAGATTTTAACGTTGTCAATATATACAGTGAGCCACCATCTTGAATTTTCGAATTTTCACGAAAGAATCCTAATATTCGACTCCAAAAACCCCCACATACCAATTTTGAATAGAATCGGACCATAATCACAAAACTCGTCCACCATTTTGGAGCCGCCATCTTGAATTTTTCAATTTTTACGAAATGATTCATGATATTCGACTCCAAAAACCCCCACATACCAATTTTGGATAGAATCGGACCATAATCACAAAACTCATCCACCATTCTGGAGCCGCCATCTTAACTTTTTCAATTTTGACAAAAGAATCATAATCTCCGACCACGAAAACCTCCAGGTACCAATTTTGAAGCGAATCGTGCCATAATCACAAAACTCGTTCGCCATATTGAAGCCGCCATTTTGTTTTTTTTTCACACAAAAATTTATTAATGCATTGTCACCGGAATTATGTACACCTGCCAAATTTTAAATCATTCGGACATCTGGAAGTGGGTGAAAATCAAGTCCAAAGGAGTCGGTTACAAACATAGCTAATATAAAGCGTGTAATAAAAATAAACGAAAAAAAAAAATTGAAAACGAGCTTTCATTAGTTGTTGATGAAAACAAACAAAATGTAAAAAATAAAAATAATAAAAAAACCTTTTTGAAAAATAAGCTTTTATATTGAAAAGGGAACATTCTCAATTGAATAATGAATAGACATTTTTTTCTGTTAATTGAAAAATACACGAATATAATTAGGTTATTTTTTGTGGATGTCTAACAGAAAATAATTTCTTTCCTGGCCAAAGCCACGGTGAACATTGAACCACATCTGATAGATATTCTGTAAATACTCTATCTCAAAAGAAAAACCTGAAATTGAAAATTTGCATTTTTATTTAGATAGTTATTTGATTTTCTATTTCAGTCTTATGTTACGAATGATTTCTGGTGAGTACTTTTTTGGAAAACATTCTTCTTTGCCTCGTTCATCTTTATGAGTTCTTAATTAGGACTGGAATAGAAAATCGAATAACTATCTGAATGAAAATGCAAATTTTCAATTTCAGGTTTTTTATTTTGAGTTAGGGTTTTTACAGAATATCTATCAGATGTAGTTCAATGTCCAGCTTGGCTTTAGCCAAGGAAGTAGTTGTTTTCTGTTAGACATTCACAAAAAATTACTTAATTTTTATCGTGGATATTTCAATTCACAGAAAAATCTTTCTTTTCAATATTCAATTGAGAATGTTTCCCTTTTCAACATGAACACCCCACAAGAGGTTATCTTGACGATGGAAGATAGTGACTAATGTTTATCTTCCAGTCGCAGATGTTTCCACATCTGATTTTATGAACATCCTGTTGATATTATCAACAATTCAAACTTTTATACAAATGCAATGAAAAGGAAAAAATTATTTCTTTCCTTGTTTCATCTAGGTTATTCTGTGAGTAACAGATTCAAACTCTTGCCGCACAAGATTACCTATTTTGTATCCGCGGCAAGCTTTTGATTCTGTTACTCAGAAAATAACCTGCCAGTTGTATATAGCTTGTCTTTAAAAATGTTCTATTTTAAACTTTCTGTTTCATCAACAACTAATAAAAGCTTGTTTTAAATTTTATTTTTTTTCGTTCATTTATATTTTATGTTTTAGGATTCATGATGATAAATGACTAGTTTAGTAATTTCTATCTGATTTAATTTCGAATTTTGACGAAAAATCATAATCTGCGACTCTAAAACCCTCAGATACCAATTTTGAATAAAATCGGACAATAATCACAAAACTCGTCGGCCATTTTGGAGTCGCCATAATGAATTTTTGAATGTAGACAAAAAAATCATAACCCCGGAACCCCCAGATACCAATTTTCGAATAGAATCAGACCATAATCACAATAATTGTCCGTCATATTGGAGCCGCCATTTTGTTTTTTTTCCACTGAAAAGCTCCGTTAAGCATTGTCACCGGAATTATGTACACCTGCCAAATTTCAAATCAATCGGACCATTAGAAGTGGGTCAAATTTAACTTGCAAGATTTGATTACAGACAGACACAGACAGACACAGACAGACACCGGGACAGGTGAAACTTTATGAAAGCTTGTGAAAAAAAAAATACGTGGTTTCTAATATCGACACAAATCATGAGTGGAATGGCAATTCACGTTAGGGTAGGTTCATTATTCTTTTAATAAACAATACTCTCCTTATACCTTTAACTCATTTTTATGGCAATATTTCATGACAAAACAATCTCAATTATTGTAATACACACTTTTTTTTCTTTTCAGATTTCTGGGGATATTACCATGCCATTGAAGAGAAGCGCAAACGTTATGAAAATCGTATCATTATTACCATTCATTTTTATCGAAGGGGTTTCATCAACCGAAATTCACACAAAGTTCATTATAAATAATGCTTGATACATTATAAACAAACCTTGATTTTTTATAAATAAAATATATTATTACTATACAGGGTGTTTCCTAACTACGGTACGAAACTTCAGGGGGTGTTTCGTTAGGTCATTTGACAAAAAAAAGTTCCTATAAACATATGCTCGGAGTTGCTTCGTTTCTGAGATACAGGGCGTTGAAGTATAAAAAAAGGTATTTATAAAATATCCAGAATATCCTGAAACCGATGTGGTTGAAATGTGGTACAGCTATTTGAAGTAATAAGGCAATTATTTGGCCCTAAGTAGGTCCAGTGGTGTCTCAGTGGGCACCACAGCCAACAATACTGAGAAAAAAATTATTTTCTCCTCTTCAGTGCATTCGAATATAAGCGTGGGTTCTAAAAAATTTTTTATAAGCGTGGTAAAAATACAACTTTTTGGCCTCCTGTATTTTTTTTCATATAAAGCTTAGTTTTCGAGAACAAAAAAAATGAAGGCACTCTACAATCATGATTACCTGCTATGGACAGCTGACAGTGATAGTATTGTCATATCAGTAAAAGTCAGAGTTGTCCATTAGCAGTGATTCCATCATGAATACTTTAACTAACGCTGAAATGGCTGACATGCACTTTATTTATGGATTAGCAAATGGAAATGCGGAAGAAGCACGGAGAATCCACCAGGATAGATATCTTAACAGAGTATTTCCATGTGCTTAAACATTTACAACGCTACATGCAAGATTATGTGAAACTGGAAGTTTTAATGAAAATGTAAGTGGTGGAAGACCAGAAACTGTTACAACGCCTGAACTAGAAGAAGCAATAACTGATGCGATAGAAGAACATCCTTCAAAGATTGCACTGCAGCTTGAAGTGAGCCCAAAAACCGTTTGGAAAGTTCTGAAAAAAACCTTCCATACCCATATCACATACAGCGGGTTCAAGCTCTACTGCCTAGGGATTTTCACCCAAGATTAATGTTTTGCAGGTGGTTGATTCATACGATGGCACACAATAATAATTTTTTACCAAATATTTTATTTACGAACGAGGAAAATTTTTCACGAGATTCTATTATGAACTTTCACAATAACCATTTCTGGGTCGACGAAAATCCCCACATTATTAGAGAAAGTCATTTTCAGCAACGATTTTCGCTGAACGTTTGGGTAGGAATTATTGGTTACCACCTAATTGGATCTTTTTTTTTACCAGCAAGATTATCAGTTCCATCCTACACGGCTTTTTTGCGAAATCATTAACCCATTTTGTTGGAAGGAGTACCCGTACTTGTAAGAGGCAACATGTGGTTTATGCACGACGGAGCTCCAGCTCATTTTAGTGTTCTTGCTCGTCAGCATCTCGACATCACCCACCCTAATCGCTGGATTGGACGTGCAGGACCTCAACATTGGCCCGCTCGCAGTCCTGATATGAATCCTCTAGATTTCTAATTATGGGGTCATCTGAAGGCTCTCGTTTATTAAATCCCTATACTAGATATGAATGACTTGAGGAATCGAATAAGTGACAATTGCAATGTCATAAGGAATACACCAGTTATTTTTGAACGTGTCAGACAATCAATGACACATCGATTGCAGTCGTGTATCTTATCAGACGGTGGACATTTTGCTCATTATCTTTAAGGTCGAAATTGTTTATTTTTTACTTTAGGTTTGTATTTTATGTTGCCCATGGATAATTTGTAGAATAAGTTAAAGTATTTTTTTCTCGAAAACGAAGCTTGATATGAATAAAACACAAAGGACCAAAGAGTTGTATTTTCAGTTGTTTAATCTGAAAAAATAAAATACCACAAAAAAAGTACTTTTTTTTTCTCAGTATTGTTGGCTGTGGTGCCCACTGAGACGCCCCTGGTTTTACTTGGGGCCAAATAATTGCCTTATTACTTCAAATAGCTGTACCACATCTCAACCACATCGGTTTCAGGATATTCGGGATATTTTATAAATTTTTGAACGTGTCAGACAATCAATGACACATCGATTGCAGTCGTGTATTTTATCAGACGGTGGACATTTTGCTCATTTACTTTGAGGTCGAAATTGTTTATTTTTTACTTTAGGTTTGTATTTTATGTTGTCCATGGATAATTTGTAGAATAAGTTAAAGTATTTTTTCTCGAAAACGAAGCTTGATATGAATAAAACACAAAGGACCAAAGAGTTGTATTTTCAGTTGTTTAATCTGAAAAAATAAAATACTACAAAAAAAGTACTTTTTTTTCTCAGTATCGTTGGCTGTGGTGCCCACTGAGACGCCCCTGGACCTACTTGGGGCCAAATAATTGCCTTATTACTTCAAATAGCTGTACCACATTTCAACCACATCGGTTATTTCGGGTTATTCAGGATATTTTATAAATACCTTTTTTTTGATACTTCAACGCCCTGTATCTCAGAAACGAAGCATCTCCGGACATATGTTCATAGGAACTTTTTTTTGTCAAATGACCTAACGAATCACGTCCAAAGTTTCGTACCGTAGTTACGAAAGGAAAAGTTTTTTTTTATTGTTAATTAAGTTAATGAAGTTTAATGAACATGCTTTATTTATTTGGAATGAATGCCTGGATTTGTAATCAACAAACGTTCACTTTCAATAAATAAAATAATAATAATAAAAATGTGTTTATTAATTGCTAATGAACTATATAATATTCATAAACATTCTTCATTTATTATGAGTAATGTTTTATTTTCACTTGATAAATCTATAGCGAGATCTATATTCATTGGACATACATTTGATTTTGGTGTTATTAAGGTTTTTTTAGTGTATCGCCAGTATCAAGCTGAGAATGCTCAGACTCTTTTTGTATATTTACCAAACAATCAGTTCAAAATTCCAATAATATTTGAATGTTTATTGTATCCGTCAATTGCTAGCGGTTCCAAAAATTCAGTCGAATTCGCCAATGAATATTTTTTTCGAATTTAAACCACTGCAATTTGTTATAAAATGGCATAATGCACCCGTCTTTCACGGGTGTGCACGAGGTTAGATTACACCCTGTATATGTATGTGAACGCATCATTGCAATATATATAAACGACATTCCACAGCATCGAAATAAATTCGTAGTAATCATTTCCATAAATCAGGTTTTGAGATTAATTAAAAGACGCCCATGTTATTTATCACTTCGATCAGAAATAATTCTGATATCAGTTATATTATCGCATTCGAGGCTGGTGAAAAATGAAACAGGTTTAACTTGTAGGTATACATATTATCCCCAACGGAACATTTGCACATTACAATCATTTATAAGTGAATAACTCCATAATTGAGTGTGACAACGAAAAAAATATCTCCTCTTGAAACGTGCTGATGCTGTTTTCAATCCCATCATGTAGGCGAGGTGAAGTGACAGGCCACTTATTTTATCGAGATGGGGATAGCGCTTTAATTTCATCAAGAACTCGAGAACGGGTTGTGAAATTGGAAGGAGCACATTTTGCCGAAAATTGAATGTTGGGTTTTAGTTGGCAACGTGTAGTCACTATCAAGATATAACCATGAGCGGAAATTTAGGAATAGTGTTTCTTGATTAGCTTGTGTGTGGATAACAGGCGCGGGAAGGACTAAGCTAACACTAGAAGGCATAATGAAACGAAATGATTCTCAATAATGCGATGTATTTTGAGTATATAATATATTTTTGAATAAATTAGAGTTAATACTGTATGAATTATCTGTAAACTGCTCTTTGATTATAGCTGGTGATTTCAATATAAACTATAATGACTTTAAATCGCCAGCCACTGCCTCTCTGAAAAACCTACTACTGTCTTTCCAACTTAAGTATGCATGTTGAAACCAATACCCGTATTTTTCAATTTTCATCGTTTCTAATTGACTATATTTGTAGCAAAACGTATTATGCTCAGTCAACTCCTCAGGATTATCTGACCATGAGGCAGTTAGCTGCTCACTGTCGTACTGGTCTTCAAAGAAGCAAACCAAATGTAAATTTGAAAGACTATTCAGCAGGACAAATTATAATAGGTTCTATCAGACTGACTGGGGAAGTATTATTTCTCATAATGAACCATTTTCCTCATTCCACAATAAGGTATTTGATGCTTCGTTCCCAAAACAGAAAAGCAGAACTGAACAAAAAAAACATGGTTGACAAAAGGTCTGAAAACTACCACTAGTAATCTGGGGTCGATGCATTATATTCGGAAATTTACTAATGATCTGTATCATTCAAACTATTTTAATAATTACCGTAGAATCTATACTTCTACAATCAAGCGAGCAAAATATGTTACAATACGAGACTTAGTGAGTATCACAATAAGATGAAAGAGACCTGGTCAATCATAAATTACTCAAACCCCTAAAACCAAACTTCTACTGCTCCACTGCACAAAATGTGAGTAAAAATATTGCAAAAATATTGCAAGCCCATATGATCCATTAGTTATATCTTGAAAATTTGGAAGTAGAAGAGAACATGGTTCATGACTTGGTTGAAATGTTGAAGAATATTAAAAACAAAAATACAACAGGCTACGATGAAATATCCAACAAAATAATGCAAAACATTCCACTTAGTGCCCTAAATGTATGTGTGTCCTTCCAAACAGGCTCATTCCCCTCTTTTCTGAAAACCTCCGTTGTCATTCCTCTGCATAAGGGCGGTGATTTAGATGATCCCCCTAATTTCCGTCCTATCTCTCTCATTCCAACCATCGCAAAAGTCATTGAAAAACTAGTAAAAAAACGACTACTTGAATTCGTAAATAAACAGAATATCATCAGTGGCAGCCAGTTCCGTCTTCAGAACAATAAGAATACATACGAAGCAATATTCTCATTCATGAATGAACTTTATTCTGAGATAATTTCTGGTGAAAAGACATCAGCAGTGTTTTGCAACCTGCATTTGACTATGTTGATCACAAAATACTGCTGCGAAAGCTCAACGGTATCAATGCAGAGGATTGACTTTCAAATGGTTCGAATCCCACCAAACAGGATGAAATCAAATGGTCATGCTAGCGGTAAGAGGGCAATCAACTCGGGAGTTCCACAAGGATCTTTGTTGGGTCCTACCTTTTTCTTATTGTATGTAAATGACAACACCAAGATCAATATTTCTGGGAAGTTCACCCTCTTTGCAAATAACACAACTATACTCTGGGAAAATAAAACACTTGTGAGTTGCACAACATTTATACAGTGTCCGCCAAAAACTATGTACCATATGGGAAAACAGTTTATTATTGGAGTCTTGGAAAAATATTCTGGGGGAAAGTTTGTGCATGTCCGATTACCTAGAAAACGATTTTGACACATGTCACGTGATCGTTAGTATGGCGGAAAATTGAAAAAAAAATTGCTATGAAAAGGCGAAAAGTGGGGTAAGATGGCGAGATATCAAAAAAAGGTTCCGAAAAAGTTAATTAGAATTCAATTTTATGAACATGAACGAAGTTTCAAGAGATAATTCGGAAAAACTGGAAATAGCAATGTTTTTGTATATTTAAAAATATCAATTTTTTTTATGCATAGCTTGACTATACTAAAACATTTGCATTTCAATGATAATGACAGAATTTTCTCATTTTCTACTCACCAGAGGGCACTATATTAGAAAAATAGGATTGTGTCAGAACCATTGCTGTTACATCGGTTTGTATCTAACAGTTATATCAGAATTCAACGACGTATTGTAATGATATGACACATCAAACACATCGTGTTTTCTAGATTATAATCGAGTTTCGATGATAATAGTGCATGAACTTTCACTCCGTACATAAACTGGAAAACTATTTAATTTATCGCACTATTAAACTAAAATAGAAATTCTGAATATTTTCATAGCTTTTCAGCATTGATCGATGGCTAATTATTGGTGTTAGATATAAATATATAACTCAATTCAAAATGATGAGATATGGTCCTGAAAAGACATTCTGCAGAACAGGTTTTATTCAATCAAGTAATTCAAATATTCTATAAACAAAACAAATTTTCAACTAATTATACATAGAACAATTCATATCTCATTATGCCCTCCTCTCTTTCTATACACAAAATCGTTTAATGATACCTATATCTCTTTCGAACGTTCAACAAAAAAAAATTTGGAGAAATTTCTGCTGCACAATGACGGATAGTTTCTTCCAAGTTCTCAATATTTCGAAAAGGTCTAAATTTGTAAACAATATTTTTTAAATAGCCCCGCAAGAAAAAGTCACATGGGGTCAGGTCAGGTGAACGTGGCGGCCAAGTAATTTCTGAAAATCCTACCCATCCACTTTCCAGGAAAAGTGGTGTCCAGCCAATTCCTTATTGCCAAAGTACTATGGATGGGAGCCCCATCCTGTTGGAAATACATTTTCGCCTTTCTTCGAACGTGGAATTGTCTAATTCATTGTAGAAATCGTTCCCCAAAAAATCCAAGTACGTTTCAGCATTCAAATTCCGACAAAATAAAACTGGTCCAAATATTCTGTCATTAAAAATCCCGCACCAAACATTGACTTTGAATGAATATTGATCACGGGCTTCTACTGCAAAATGTGGATTCTCATCCGACCACCATCTACAATTTTGATATGAAACAACACCATTTGAAGTGAAAGTTGACTCATCACTAAATAAAATAAATTTCGTAAATGATATATTTTCTTCATTTGTCCCTGCAGCCAAAAGGAAAAATACAAGCGTGGATAGTAGTCTCTCTCCTTAAGCGTGTGAATAAATTTTGGTTTATAAGGCTTAAATTTGTTTTTTCTGAGCAATGTTCGGATAGGAGTTGAGGATAAACCCAAATTCCCAGACAATTCACTAATTGATGTTCTTGGAGTATCAACTTCATTCTGTATAACTCCAAACTCTGTTGCCTCAGCAGTAACCCAGTGCCTATGTTGTTTTCTGAATGAATTTTCCATGGACCCAGTATTTTAGAACTTGGAAACAATTCTTTCAACAGTTACATGTGGAATAATTTTATTGGTATGCCTCTCGTTGAAAATCGCTGCGGCTTCTCTATAGCTTTTGTAATTTTCTCCCACAATCAAAACAATTTCGATCTTTTCTTGCTGACTTAACTTCGACATAATCAACCAAAAACTTGCTGGTATTATCAACGTCACTATGTATAAATATGGAGTTCTTACTTAGACTTTTGTTGCAATAAGTTTACGTATTTTCTGTCAAATGAAATCCATAGTTATCTTGTGGAATATGAGTGAAAGTTTGATGCAATACTTGAACACTGACTATTTTCAAGAGATCAAAATTTCATGTTCTGGTGCATTTCATTCTCAAGAAAGCATGTTTGGTGTACAACATTTTAATTTTGTGGAAAAGAAGGAATTTTACTATGCTCTTCTATTATAGAATCCTGATGTGATAAATAAGTAGGTAGGTAGGTATTTGTTTGAAAAGCACACGAAATAGTATTTTGGAAAGTGAATTTTGTGACATAATTGAGGAATATGTTCACGGACACCGATGTAGATCAGTGAATGAACCTGATTTCATTTCAGTATGGTTCATTTTCGATGTTTATATTTGCCAAAAGAATTGTGAAAATATTCAGAATGAAATAGTGAGTCAAATTTAAGAGACTTATAATTCACATGTGCGAAGTAAAACGATCATTCACGATTATCATCGGAACTTGATTATTATTTGGAAAACACCATGTTTTTGGAGTGTCATGTCATCACAATTGTCGTGGAATTCTGATATAACTGTTATATAGGAACCGATGTAACAGCAAGGGTTCTGACAAAATCCTATTTTTTAAATATAGTGCCCTCTGATGAGGAGAATATGAGAAAGTTCTGTCATTATCATTGAAATGCGAATGTTTCAGTATAGTCGAGCTATTCATAAAAAATAATTTGATATTTTTAAATAGATGGAAAAATATTCAAAAAAATGCTATTTCCAATTTTTTCGAATTATCTTTTGAAACTTTGTTTATTATTTATAAAATTGAATTCTGAGTAACTTTTTCCAATACCTTTCTTTGATATATTGCCATCTTACCCCACTTTTCGCCTTTTCATAGCAATTTTATTGTGTCAAAATCGATTTTTAGGTAATCGGACATGCACAAACTTTTCCCCAGAATATTTTTTCCAATACTCCAATAATAAACTTTTTCCCATATGGTTCATACTTTTGGCGGACACTATATATATATATATATCCCACTTTCAAAAAAAATTAGATTTAGATTTAGATTCTTTGCAACAGCCATCTCGATTTAGAACCAAGAATTGCTGAATGCTACGTGTAGTCTGTGCTGCTATAAGGAGTGGAAGCGTGGACTCTAGAGATATCAACAATGAATCGAATTGAGTAATTGGAAATGTAGGGGGATGTTGAAGTACCTTGGACGCCACACAAGACCAACGAACAAGTACTGAGGATAGTCAACAGGATAGAGAACTACTGAAGACTGTCAAATATCGGAAAATGTCTTATTCGGGTAATGCATTGAAAATAAATCAAGGGCAAGATAGAAGGTAAAAGATGTATGCGAAGAAAGCGAATGTCTTGGCTGAAGAATTTTCGAGAATGGAGGGAATACAAAACGCAGGGCAACTTTACATATATCCGAAGACCGTGATGGTGATCACCAACGGCGGACAATTCTGATATAGCAGAAGGGAAAAATTATCTTCTTCGAACTAAACTGGTCTTAACTTCATACATTTCTGCTGATTTTTATCCAAATTTATCTTTGTCCAACGTCTTACAAGCCAACATAGTTTCAATCAACTGATTGATATCAATTTGAACTGCCTTAGACATTCATAAAATACCATTTATATTTTCATCTGTGAAACTTCCATCAATTCCATTGAGTGGAAAGTTTGCCGATCTTCTGTTATTGGAGTACCATTCATATTTTCGTCGCAAAAACACATAAAAGTTGGGGATTTATCCATAAAAAAAATATATTCGAGCTGATCACCTCATATCAGCACATCCATTCACTCATATTATATTATTTTCCCAAGCATACTAGCAGAAAATGAATAGAGGAGAAATTGCTACAAGGGTAAAAGGGGAAGAAAGGAAAGGCTGATAATTCATAACCGGAAATGTTAGGGTCGTGAAAATAGAATGAAAATCTACTTCATTGCGGACTCTTACGAATTCTGTGCTCATATACGCACTATTCATTTCGCATGTACGATACTTGGCTTCTGAAATAGGCTTTTGGGAGGGAAAATTTATTCTCCCATTAACATATTTTCTACCATCTATACTACTTTTCTTTAGGACGATATTTCACATATAGCATTATACCGGAAGGATTCACATCTCCTGTTTATTGTGGATTGGAGACTGCTTAACTTTACGACTATAATTTTTGAAATGAAAAGCTGACAATGCGCTAAAGGAAATAGAAAGGTAGTAAAAATCATAATGATAAAGGATTCGGTGGACGTAGGAACACATTGAACTCGTTCCACATTATTGAAGATACTGCGACATATTTGAAAAATTTGCAATGGACATTCGCCACTTATTTGATGCAGATGTATAGTTCAAGACACCCTTCTTTATTGAACCATTTTGGATAAACAGGGCGTCAAAAATCGGGAAATCTTCTCTCATTTGAATTTTTGGGATGTTGAAATTATTCCTCACCGAATTACTTCCTCAAATTATTCTCAACAGAGTTGCAGAGGATAAAAACTCTGCTACACGGTAACACTCAACTGCATTGGGCGAGACACTACTCATGCGATTCGAATCAACAAAGTCTGATTAGTTGAAAATATGAACAGGATGTTCATAAAATCATCTGCGACTGACAAATAAACTTTAGTCACCATCTTCCATCGTCAAAATAACCTCTTGTGGGATATTCATGTTGAAAAGGGAAACATTTTCAATTGGATATTGATAAAAAGATTTTTGTGTGAATTAAAAAATCCACGATAAAAATGAAGTTATTTTTTGTGAATGTCTAACAGAAAACAACTACTTCCCGTAATG
>JAFIRS010003378.1:0-139017 GCA_018342105.1 Gonioctena quinquepunctata
AAACACAACCTGCGTGAAAAATTCCCTAGATCTGGGGAAAAAAGTAAATCATCCATGAGAAATCCATCAGGTTAACCCCAAAACTCTACCTGAAACGACTAATCTAAACACAACCTACGTGAAAAATTCCCTGGATCTGGGGAAAAAAGTCAATCATCCATGAGAAATCCATCAGGTTAAACCTTAGAATTCAGTAGATCCAGGGAAAAACTATGTGAAATACATGAATCTGCAAGAAAAAAAAACATTAGATCTAGGGAAAAAGTCCAATCCTCCATGTGGAATAAGGTAAAAAGTCATATTGAAAGGTAGAAATCCATCAGGTTGACCCCTAAAATACAGTAGATCTAGGAAAAATCCAGGGTAATATAGACCTCGAGCACGTAAAAATGGGGGTTCCCCAAGGATCTGATTTGTGGTCGCAAAATTACCACGTTGGACATTGGCACTTTTTGAAAATTTCCCCAGATCTGGGGAAAAATCGGGGAAAATCACTATCTCCCTCCCTCTCTAATACACAGGCTCTTATGGGAGTTTCCATCGGGGTCAGAGGAAATTTCCCCAGATTCTGGGTACTTTTTTAGAAAAGTGAAAAAGTGAGCCAGAACTCTTGCAGCTATATCTACTGATTTGAGTATGGTTTTATAGAATTTTGATTGTTATGACCAGTGATTTTCAGCAATTGTTGTTCTTCTACACCACTTTTTGCCAATTCGCTAACAGCAATTGATCTATTCGAGTGATTTGTTATCTTTTTGTCCTTTACATTCGAGCAAATTGCCTCAGCAGCAGATTTAGTCCATCTTTATTGTATTTCTTCCAACAAGTACATTATCGTACCATTTTTCAGTTCCATTTTTCCAGTGTCGATTTGGTTTTAAGAACAGTCGTGGTGAGGTAATATTGTCGCCTCGTTTTGATATCAGTTTATGAAAAAGACGTACAGGGCAGCTTTGTCTTTCATTATTGGAAACCAACCATTTACTACTTGTACAGCTTTTAGAACCACCTTGGCACGTTTTACTAAACACCGGATAGTATTCAATGCGATTTGTTGGAGAGCAAATGATATCAAATCAAATATATTTTATTCTATAATTACATCAGATTATGCGCCCAGAATTGCAAGCTTGATAGCACCAGAAGTATTATCATTGGCAGCGCAATCATAAAAAGGGCAAAATAACTTAATCCAATCAGAATTATGAAAATGTCGTCCATGGCCAACACATCGGTTCCAGCCTCTTTCGAATAACTCGAAGGGAGTGAAATCCTGTGGTACTTCTCCTTTTAATTTCATCTCCGGCAAAATCTTTTTCGAATGTATTGTAGGCAAAACCAAAATATTTTGTGGAGTCGATATATTTGATGGTCCTCACTACATCTGATTGAGTGGGTTTCCCAACATGTCGGCTACTTATGCTAACAGCTAGCGAAATATCAGGTCGAGCAAGCAAACCGTCATCAATCGAAAGAACTATTAACGAATACGTACCGCTCGGTTTGCTGCATCACACCATGTTTTTGTAAGATATTTGTGAGATTCTGGTTCCACAGTGCCGGTGCCTGTTTTGAGCCGTATAATGACTTTTGTAGCTTGCAGATCTTATGAGCTTCTTCATATCCTTCAGGTAGGCTCATGTAGATGTCCTCATTGAGTTCAGCGAATAAGCAGTTTTGACATAAAATTTCATTATGCTGAAGTTCTTCATAGCGGCGAATTCTATTAGCGTTCTCGAACTATCAGTTTCAACAGCAGGACTGAAAATTTCGTTGTAGTCAAAACTTCCACGTCACTAACAACCTCGAACAACAAGGCGAGCACGATACTGACTATCATCTTTTACCTTGAATATTCATTTGCTACTGATTATTTTCTTGTCTTTTTCTTCACTTTTGTCGACTAATTTCCATGTAGAATTTTTCACATTTGCTTCTTTTACTTCTTCTATCGCTTTCTTCCATTTACTCTTCTCTTCTCCGCTGATCGCCTGTTGATATGACAACAGTCCGTAGTTTCCGGAGTCATTGGAAAGGACATAATCATTCAGTTAATTTGGGAGTCTCTTCTATCACTAATTGTTCTTCAGGTTCAGTTTGGAATTGATCATCATCACCTCTGAGAGTTATATTATTTTCGAGATGGACTGGTTGACGAGAAGCTTCTATGGGTTCTGCTGGAATCATTTCAGATAGGAGCGGAGGTCACGATTCATCATTCACCTCGAAAGTACTATTTTTCAGAATCGCTACTCTCTGTATCAATACTCCGAGTACTGTCTTTTGGCATCCACCTTCCGAAAGACAAAATGTATGAGCTACGATCATTCTGATGCATTTCACCAGAGAATACCACATCTCTTGATATTATCAATTTGCATTTCGATTCATCCCATAGCCTTTAACCATTGGGAGCATAGCCCAAAAAGACCAATTTTTAAGAGAGTTTTTCCAACTTCTTAATGTATCTTAGCATAAACAACTGATCCAAATATTTTCAAATTTGAAAGATCTGGTCTTTTTTTAACCATTTTTCAGCTGTTGTGCATTTGAAAGACTCAGTGGAGCTTCTATTCAATAAATATATTGCGCAGTACAACGCTTCTCACCAAAATTTATTTTCTAGGCTGGAATCGAATACTAGAGTTCTTGATTTTTCCATTAGCGATCTGTTGAGGCATTCAGCAGAGCCATCCAACATAGGAGTACGCCGAATGGTATAAGTAATCTAGTTCTATTCCTCTTTCAGAACACCAATTTCCGAGAATGTTACCAGTGTACTCTCCACCATTGTCACAGCGTATTATAAAGTTTCAGGTTTCATTTGTTCTCCATTTCTGCGACGAAATCTCTCAGGAATTTGTCAGCTTCACTTTTGTGTTCCAACAAATATACTTCGGTATAATGGGTAAAATTATCCAAACAAGTGGTAAAATACTTCTTCTTGTCATAGGTTGGGGTTTCCACTTCAACGAGATCCGTATGAATTATTTGGAGACGTCTGGTAGCTCGTGTACGCTCATTTTGATGTTAGACTTATGGAGTTCAACACTTCTAGCTTTTTTCATAATATCATAGCTCAGATGACCTAGTTCTCTGTCTAGATTTGTCGAGTTTTCCAGTTAATATTAGTTCTCCATGTTATTTCACAGTGACTTTATCATTTGTAAATTTGATTTTTCCACCTTTTTGGGCGATGGCACTGACACTCATTTCTAGTCCTGGTAAGTACAGAACATCATTCAAATCGCACTGAACAGCTATTACCTTTCCTAATGCTTCTGCTTCTATGAATTCAGCCTCCTTGGAAGTATTAATTATTTCCTCGGTTTTTTGACTTCTCTATCACATGTCATATGGGATAAACTACCACTGTTTAGAACCCATTTGCTCTCTCCTGGATATGTTTTATCATATGTTTTATCTACATCATCGGAATTTGGGTGAGTTAAGGAACTGACATGTCCTCTACGCGAATTAGACTTGTTTTTTCGTCCACTTCCTTGAGATATATAACCCCTTTGAGATCCCTCTGTCTTTTAATATCAACAGTCCCTTTGAGCAGGATTTGTACGTCCACAGAATGCACATTGACAAAACTTGCCACCATCAACTAGGGTTTCACAATGGACAAGATTAGGGTCTTTATTATTCATTTTGCTGTGGCTTATGATTCCACACTTTGTTAAGCAGTAACCGTGCAGAACAGTACAAAACCAACGCTCGTGGTGCCAAACACATCCAATGACTTTTTCGGACGACCTTCAATGTCCAGTGATTACTTTTATTCTAATCTCCTTATCACAATCACAGTTTTGAACTCACTGGGTCCATAACCTTTTGAGCAGGGTTCTTGAGAGAAAGCAAGTTTGGAATTATGGTAATGATTTAATAGAAAGAATCATAACACATACACAGTAATACAATGAGGAAATGATGTGATTGACTGTTAGTCGTGACAGCATTAATCTTGCAGGTATCACACATAAATGTACAAAATCATTTGTACCAACACATAACTCTATGAAAAAATTTAAATTGCCAATAGAATCACGAAGCTTCTATTCGATGACTGAAATTTCCTCCAGTTCATATTTCAGGCTTATAAACTGTCAAGAGGTTAATTGAAATGACTATACTTGCATGTTTCCCATTATTTCACTCTGCCCTTTTTTTCGGCGCACAGACATTTTAGACATACCTCACATACGTGATCAGCAGTAATAGGTCGTTAAGGATATATTCACACCGTACAGAAGTGGAACAGTACACCTATACTATTATCGAGTGGCTCTAATTACCACAATAGAATAGCTAGTTTTCTCGGAATTTGAATCGACTACCACTGATTTCTCCGAGTTGTTACAAAAATTGTCATTTGTTGACCAATGACAGATGTTATCTTCTATATAATGGAAATGAATCTCGATTCTTTGTACGCGCAAAACGTTACAACGACGGGTTGACCAATTTGGCTATTCATTTCAAATGTTCATAATAGTCAGAGGATGGTTGATACGGAAAATCAGGAAAGTTACCCGGAAATTGAAAAATTCGGATATATAAGAAATTTGGCGAACAAAAAGACTATCGAATCATATATTACCGAACGAAGAAATAACTGAGCGGTTCCACTATCGCCTACCAAGCAGAAGTTCACAGGAATGAATCTCGGTTTTTAGGGAAAGAAAGGATTTATAAAAAAGTTATTGGAAATTTCTTTGTTCTGGAAAAGTTTTCAGGAATATATAATATATAGTAAAAATTAATGACTGTTTGTGTTGGTAAGCTCATAACTTGAGAACAGCTGGACCGATTTGGCAATTTTATTTCGGGAAAACGGGATCACGAACGAGATACCGGAATAACGGGATGAAAGGGAAACCGGAGACCGGGATAATGGGATAACGGCAAAATGGGATAACCGGAGAAAACGATAACGGGATAAAGGGAAAACGGGAAAACGGTATGACGTGAGAATGGGATAACGGGATAACTGGAGAATGAGATAACTGGAAAACGTGATAACGGGACAACGGGAAATGGGATAACGGGATAACTCGGTAACAGGATAACGGAAAAATGCATTAAAGGGAGAATGGGATAACGGAAAGCGCGCATAGTCAAAGGCATTACGTAGATGGAACAACACAAAAAGATATAGAAAAAAAAACGAGAGTTTTCAGGAGGAAAAATTGGGAAAAATTGAAATTTGGACAGGACAATGTCTGTTGGGTAAGCTAGTACATTATCTCCACTTATATGATGAATAAAGTGTGCGGGTTTGTCTTTATATTCAACGAACATTATCCGTTACTATGGAATCGGAAAAAACAAATTATTTGGGCACTGTATGGAGAGCCATGAGGTAAATCTGTTTCCATTGGAATATCGATGACATCAAACCTCCTCTAGGATGTATTCATACATGGCGATTCTTAGATCCTTCCTGGAACATCACAAAAGACATTTTCACACGTTTTTGATAGCCTTTTCATGGACACAACAAACATTTCCAAATTGTATCGCATACATTAAATCGCTGTATACAAACAATTTTTGGAGATCATAGTGTGAAGCTATTTGTTATTCAAGTGAGAGGTCTACTTGTGTGTATATATTCGAAGAAATAAATTTGTATTTCGTGCAGAATAATGTATTTAAAATTCATAGCAGAGCGCTTTCGACTGTTAAGTCATCATCAGGAAAACCATAAGAAGTATCTCTGCTGCATGAAACATCAATAATTTCATAGTAAAAACATATTGAAATCAATCCTGGTCTAGGATTATTATGGATTGCAAATTATTGGAAATCTGTATTTCTGACCACTTCATCCATGAATATTATGAATATATGAATAGGACATTTATTCACTATAGAACACAATAGTTATTTGTATGCCAAGGCCGCGAAAAACCATTTTAGCGTACCGAAAGAAAAGTTATCGCCGAAGGAGCAGACATTTTGAAGTGTAGTGGGAGTGGATGTATCACTTCATCATCCAAGTAACTGCAAATGTTGGAATTTTCAGAACTTCCTAGTGAAACAAATATTCTAGTGAAGGAAAGGCATCAAATACTGAATTGTTATATTCAGTTGAATTATTTGGCTGAATATGGATAATAAATACAAATATTTGCATGCGCTATCACTTGAATTGCGCTGAGCTAAGAATTTATAGCTCCGAGAAAGGTTCAGGTCTTGAAAGTTACGATCAGATCATAATAAGTTGAATGTGTCCTCAGAGGTTTAATTCCCCAGAACATCAAATCCCTGCTATGTCCCAGTGAGTGCTACCAGGCAAAAGCAGCAAGTAGTCAGTATAGTATCGTATAGTTCATATAGACCATTAGACAAAATGCAAACTAATAAGCCTTGTGGACGACAAGGCCCTACTGCATGAAGAAATGAATGTGGGCAGGTCTGAAAAAAAAAGCTGAAGCAATTCAAAATGTATATGTGACTGGTCAAAACTCAACACGCTAGCACTAAATAGACCAAAAACATATTACCTTTCGTTTACATCCCACTCATTTACCCAACTTAGGACCTCTCATAGTAGACAGCAATATATGCATTATGGAAAAAGATTACGAAATGGATATTAAGAATTATTTATGAAAAATATTATCCTATGTTTTTCAGTAAATAATGACTAGTGACACTTCTCAGAAAATTATATTTTTGATGAAATATTGATGAACATTCACAATATAAAATGAAACTACTATTGAATACCATTACAGTACTCGAAATGAAAGAGTACCCAACCGTGATAAACAATTGGCCAAAGATCAGTAGAATTATAATTCTCTGCCAAATCAAAACAATTAAAAAATTTCAAATTTTTCAAGTAAAATGTTGAACAATGGATGATCTCATTGACCTCAAATTCTTGCAATAGAATATAAATTCTACTTTTACGTGACAACCTACCGAACAGAGACCTCTTTCCGAAATTATGAGGAATAAATCACGCTGAGAATATAATCTCATGTATCTATTAATTATAGATCATATCACGCATAAACTTTCAGTGAGATCATGTTTATTTTCGAAAATTTCATTGTGAATTTTCAAAAATGAATATTATATATATATATATATATATATATATATACAAAACTAGGGATATTGGGGTAAGCAGCAATGAAAAAGTAAACTTTTTGAGGTTTATCCAAGCTTTAGAAAATGTTGATTTAAAAAAAAAACAACCATTCGAGCGAAATCTCTTATTTATTGTCCTTAGATATCAATCAAAATTGATGAAAATGTAATATAAAATAATAGTTCTTCTTAACATTACCGCCACCTGCTAACATCAGTTGGTACTAATCTTACAGTTGGCAACAATGTAACTATTTCCAAGTGACACCCGTCAGGTGTCGTTGGCTTAAATATAATTGCGAGATTAATTACTAACCGGTCAGTTTCACTTGTCACACCACATAAAGTACACAGTTTCATTTACATAATTTCAAACAACGCTAATGTGGTAGTAACTTTGAACTTCGTTTTTTTTCTCGATCTACATTTTTTTTCCTTTTGTATCACTATGTTAGATGAATATGTTTAACATCATTGAAACCAACTTCCACAAAGTTGTAAGTAGCATATTGTTTTTCACTTGAATATGTATTACTATTGGTTTTTTCATTTTTTGTAGTCTCCCTGATGATGGAAATAAACATTTCCGAGAGCTTGGATAGACCTTAAAGAGTTTACTTTTTCATTGCTGCTTACCCCAATATCCCTAGTTTTGTACCTAACTAGTCAGCAAATACTTCCCACCCATATATATATATATATATATATATATATATATATATATATATGTATATATATATATATATATATATATATATATATATATATATATATTTTATATATATATTTTCTTTATTTCTTTCAATTCCTCGGAATAAAGGTCTGATTCAGTCAATTCATATAATTTCTCTCAACTACGTTTCGACATGGTATTTGTCATCATCAGGTTAAAAAACTAAAATAAAAAATATGGAGTTTGAGACATATTTAACTAATATTGAAATGTATGCACTGAAATAATTCTTCAAAAACATATGGTTCGAAATGTAACACGTTATTCAACTCAATATAAAAATATCTGTAACATTCATGAGTATTCACAATTATTTTATTTGAATTCTGCGTTCGCATCGTGCGAACGTTATTGTAGGAGTGTGACTGCGACGAAGTTATCGGAAATGGTTTGTTTATCTTTCATGCATTTCTACCCTCTTCATAAGTACATGGGATTGTTTATATTGAGTTCTAGTATATGGGCCGGACTGTATTTTTTTGGCAGCATGTAAAGATCAGTTTTCATATTTATTACTATAAACAAAGTTAAAAAAGGTTGTTATAAATCTGGCTTGAGTTTTTGATATCATTTCTATTGGGGTCTATTTTAATATGTATCATTTCAAGGAATGTTCTTACTCTTGGATTCCTTCCTTTGGTCAAAATTTCAACGTTGCTAGTTTCAAACTTATGTTGATTTTCTTTTTCATGTTTGGATAAGGCTGTAATGTCGGTTTTTGAGTATTTGTGGGCTTGTACTCGTTTCTGCAAAGATTCCGAGAAATTGAAGAAAATATATATATATATATATATATATATATATATATATATATATATATATATATATATATATATATATGTAATGCGGCTTTTCATAGCCTCCCTCCTATGTTTACTTTTGAGCGGTTCGACGTAGAACAATGGGAAAAAACCCCTTTGAATGATATCACCGATACTTCTCTTTGAAATAAAAGACATTGTCATTGCCCGATAGATGGCGCGGGGAAGTCATCAACTTAAACATTTCGAATAGCATGGGGGGTCAGGTGGCACATCGTTGAAAATATAATTCAAATTTCGTCCCAACCATCTTTTTTTTTAAATTTCGTTAAAACGTTTTTTCACAATATGCATTCGAAATGTCAAGTATAAATGCGGATCTGAATGGTACTCTTACCTCGATAACTTTTGAACGGTTTGATGTGAAAGAATGGGACAGCAAATATTTTGAATGGTATTACCGATCCCACTTTTCGAGAGAAGAATCATCACAATAACTCGACAGAGGGCGCTGGGGGCACATCAACTTGAACATTTCGAAAGGCACTGAGGTCTGTCGAGTTGCACATCGTTGAAAAGGTAATTCAATTATAATTTCAACCATGGTTGTTCTACGGAATCACAATTGCGATCAGTAACACGAAATACGGTCAATAGAGGAAGATTCATGACTTGAATATTTTTTTTGGCATGCTCATTCAGCAAGCCACTATCATGAATAATTCGCATCTTACTTTTTGTATAGGTGATATATGTATATTGTTTATATTATTTATAATCAGTAAATATATAAATATTTCCGAGCCTGGTTTTTTATCTCATCTCTAGGAACTGACAAGGTCACAGTCTTCTCGTCCTATTGTCGATCAGGACATTTATGTACAGACAACACAGGTAGACCGCTGATAGGAAGATTGATCAACAATAGGATAAACACAGAGTTGCACAATATTCCTAATAACCTAATAAAATGTAGCACTCGAGGAGAATCTATAATTTAAGTCGAGTTTCAATGACGAATTGTATGATATGGTTGTAGTTATTTTTTTGTTTAGTTCAAGAAGGTAGGATACATTCTAGGGAATTGGGACTTTCTCATTCAATATGTTGTTATATAATTTCTTATTTTCATTTGAGTATTTTTGGCATCTGAAAAATATATGATTCAGGTCTTTCTCGTTCTCGCATACATTTACATAATGTCGAATTCACCATTCCTATTCGATGCAGATGGGATACATAATATTCATATCCTGTTTTGAGTCTTATTATTGTGACGATCTGTCTCCTATTGTAATTGAAATTTTGGAACCAATATGTTTTCAAAATGCTTGATTGTATGCATGTGTATTGGGATGAGTTGTTTTTGCAATAATTTGTCCAGTAGTTTTCCATTCCTTCGTCATAATTTTCTTCCTTTCGCGGATGTAATCTTGAAATGTAGGTTGATATTGTAATACAAATGTATTCCATAACTTGAATAATTTTTCATTTTCGAATTCGTTTCAAAGCTTAATTAGGTAGAAATTTTGAATCCATCCAATTTCCGACCCAAATAATAACCAAGTCATTTATTTTTAATGACCATAATTATAACGGGTATCATTTATTGGATTTGGTTAACTGATAATTAGGCAGTGACCTAGAAATGCCTATTATGTAGTTAGATTGTTTTGTCGATGTTTAAGAACTTCTAATGTATAAATGATTATAACACTAGTTACCTGCTCTCTATGTTAAAAATGAATTATCGCATTTGTATTTGAAGAAGAGTTTCATTCTACTTCTACTAGTATCTATTTTGAGTTTTAAACATCATTATGGTTCGTGCACACTCTTGAAGAGAAAACTGAAGCAATCTACATTTTTGATGAGGCCATTGGGAACTACCATGCAGCGTAGATAATTTTCAATGAAAAAGTCGCTGATCATCCACTAACTCGGAAGTATTTGAGGGAACTGGTTGAAAAATGCAACAAAACTGGCAGTGTTCATAGGGCCAGTGGAGCTGGCCTATAACTTCGGAGGAGACGGAAGTTTCTGTAATTGCCGAAAGGGTGGCTAATCTTCAATGAAGTACCTCATATGTAGCAAATACGATCGACGTATCAATATTGACAATTAAAAAATATTTGAAGAAACACAAGTTCCATCCATAGAGTTGGTAATGTTGAACAGACTCACAGAAGGCGACCCAGACCGAAGGATGGAATTCTGTGAAATTATGATTGGAAAGATGGCTGGGAACTGCAATTACTTTAGAAATATTTGTTTTTCAGATGAAAGTACTTTTTTTTAACGGAAAGTGAATACACAAAATGTGCGGTACTAAAGTGACACAAATCCCCATATCTTTCGAAAAGGTCACACACAGTTCCCACAGAAACTGAATGTGTGGGCAGGAATTCTGGGAAACCATATTGTAGGTCCTTCATTTTTCGAACGGTAATTCATACCTGGATATGCTACAAGAAACGATCGATCCTCTCATACTTCAAATACTAGAAGAAAATGGGGACGAATTCCAGGAACACATCACTTTCCAGTAAGACGGGCCCCCTCCTCACTTCCAACGTCAAGTTCGAGAGTATCTGGATATAACATACCCTATGAGGTGGATTGTACGTCGTGGACCAATCGAATGGCCGGCCCGATCACCACACCTCACATCTTGTGACTTCTTTCTGTAGGGTTACGTCAAATCGGAAACATATGTATATTTTGTGAGCTTTCGAGATAAGCAGGAATAAGTGGTAGGGGCCGCTTGGAAGAAACTGGGAGGTTTTGATGAAGACTTTTTGCTGCTGGTAGAAGCAGTTACTGATTTTAGGCCCTTAATGATGGTAAAAGGGATGTATTATTTTAGGGCTACTGAACTTAAGCAGTCGATAAAAGTGGTATGCTTATGAGACAGATGATTTTCGAGTAATTGAGAGCAAACGACTTCAAAAAATGAAAAGTGCGATTATCTGCAGTAAACTAGTAGAAAAAAATGAATATTTGCTGAATGCAATTCAATGTTTGTCGGGGTATGTACCCGTAAAGTGGTTGTTTGTCGACAACTATGAGTTTTGTTATAGTGATATTAGTCTACAGGCAGAGTTAGTTGCCTTTTTGTAGCTGTGGTGGGCGCCGAGAAAGGGTGGGCCCGGGAAGATGTTCTGCTGAAGAAGGCAGGACCATTATGAGATTTGAAGAAAATGTTGTTTTAGTAGTCAAGGTAGGATCGCATTGGAATTTTTATTTCAGGAATAGGAGGCTCTATAGGAAATGGGCATATGGTAGGTCGAGGTAGGACTATGATTGGGAGAATACGGAGGTCAAGGTAGGGCCATAGTGGAGATATTTGTTTTGCAGGGAGATATGAGGTTCTTAAGGATAGGGGCGTGGTCAGCAGATAGCAGCAGATGAAATGCTGTTCGACGATAGCTCGCAACCATTCGTTCCACACTTCTTTCCACTTCTGCACTTGAACTTCTGGTAATTTTTATTAAGACAAAAAAAAATAAAAAATAAATCAGTTACAGTCCTCCAACTCTTATCGATATAATCTTCTTGCATTTTGGGGCATACATCTTCACAATAACAACACTGTTTCTTCGAAATCATTTGATTGGTGCTGAAGACTCTCTCTGGTTTCTCTGCTTGGAAGGTTGGTTTGATCTGTCAAAATTTTTCGATGTTGTAGGTACGAGGTGTACTCACATAACAGGCAGCATTCGCTACTTTACCTACCCATTGTGAGAAATCTTCCAGGTCAACTTCTCCGTGTTTTACGACCACCAAGGTGACCTGTTGAATCTAAAGTTCTCATTGTGGAAACTATGTTCCTGACTTCTGTTGAGAACTGGATGAATTTTTCTAGATTTGTGTCCCGGATGTATGACAAACTTCTCACTTTCGATATAAGGAATGTTATTAACCCAATCTGACACATATTTTTCACGTTGCTTGTCTTCTAGAGCTTTATCAGCTAGGAATACACTTTCGAATGAATACTACAGCTTCCTCCTCCGTCTTCTTCATCAAGTACAGCCTTCTCAAGATCTTGTTTCATCTCTAAGATACGCATGCTATTGTCAATTTTTTTTTGCTTCTGTTCCATTTCGAATGTAATTTGGCTTCTCTTCCGTTCCAGTTCGTGTTTTAGTTTTTCCGTTTCTATCGCAAGTTTTTCTTCTCCAAACTTACGATGGAATGTTTGGAATTTCTTGTTTCCCCTTGTAGATATCGCCAATGGCCTCTTTTTGTCTGCAGAAAAACATGGAAGCTTAATTTTTTCGTTTTTAGCAACTACACTATTGGTGCCGAAATGTTCTGTCCAGATAAAATCTAATGATAGGTTTCTGTTATAACCAGCTCCTTCTCGTCGGTTTCTCTGATCTTTCGTGTCGTGATCACGTCGGGGTCACCAAATGTTGTTTACTCAATCAAACAATTTGCCTTTGGCCAGTAAATAACTTGGTTTCCGTCGAAAAGTTAAACTGATAGTCGGTCTTGACAAATTTATTTTTACAACTTCCAAAAACCTACACGTCAAAAATAAAAATTATAATTTTGAAGGATTCTGATAAAAATTGTTCCAATCATAAAGCCCAAACATAGACTGATCAATATTTTCCTTTAAGATTTTGTTTAATAAAGAATTGAATATAATTGAAAAATTTAAATTAATAACGGTTATAGTTCTAACCTGATGGACAATTAGGCAATCCATCGACCTGTCAAAACGAAAGCAATATGGCGGCTGTTGGCACACATTGTAATTCTTCATAAGCGACCATAGTGGTAAAAGAGTTTATTTTGTGATTTTCTGTGCGAATTTGAGTAGTTTTTTCAATTTAGGATTATAATTCGTGCTTTAACTGAAGAAAAATGCTCTTTATTTGCATTGTAGTTAACTGTGGGTCCCGTCACGACAGGGATAGAGTCGGGTTTCACTTGGTGTCTACAGTATGAAATCATAAGTTTTTGACCAGTTAAAATGACTTATCGAGGAGGAGAAGAGCTCTATGGTTAGCTGCAATCAACCTAGAAGATCTTACGGATTCGAAAATCAAGTATCAGAGAGGCTGCAGCAGACATACCCTGTGTGCACATTCGTGATAACATCCTTCATTCCGTCATGGATACCTACCTATAAGTTCAGACTTTTGTGATTTGATTTTTTCCGTAGAAGATCTTACGGATTCGAAAATCAAAGAGGCTGCAGCAGACATTCGTGATAACATCCTTCATTCCGTCATGGATACCTACCTATAACTTCAGACTTTTGTGATTTGATTTGTTCCTACGATTACTTGTATGATTTTGCCTACTTGTATATATCTGAACTATTGTACTGTAACGTAAATAAACTTAACTTGGTTTAACTAATTTATTTCACACTTAAATCTACAACTTAATTTATATTACTTACGCCACTGTATAGCTCGATCGTATGGGCTCGTTCAGACTGTCCGTGAGACTTGAGGGCTGCCTATTTTATCTCCGTTACAGAATTCCCGATCTTTCGAATTCTGGCAGTTGGCGACTAGCATGTTCCAATTGTTTCCAATATTGACCGTTGTTTTCCGTGGCAGAGCGACTGGATGGTTCTCGAATATCTCCGGGGATGATCTCATCGTTGTCGACGGCAACGCGTGAGGTGACAGGTCCGGCCTAGGTTCGTTACATTGCCCCCTTCTTAAAGACATTTCGTCCCGAAATTTCATCCTTGGAGTGTGACGATATCTGCATGACTCCCCATATCTGCACCGTGAAGTTCGATGGAAGTAACACTCCACGGTCTTCATGATCGGTCGTGGAAGAGGGTTACAGCAAACCAAAATCTTGACGCCGCTGGATCTGAATATCGCCTCCAGCATACTTCTTATGACTCTCCAGTCCAAGCCATCAATACCACAGGACAATTTTGGAATTGCTAGATCCACCAGATTCTGGTCCACCATAGTATCTCTTAGTTTGGTGAGACTCTTCCAGACATCTTCATAGGACGGTTTATCTTGGGTATGCCTCTTGGTAACTAGGTAGTAGATGTTTCTCTGGCCTTTCTTCAACTGTAGCACTCCACCAACTTCTGAATTCTGCTCCCGCAGTGTTTGGAGTTGACCAAATTTCTTGGAGAACACTACGGCGATGCCCCTGGACATTCGAAGATCTTCTGCCACACAGTGCGCTAGTGCGTAGTCAGCAGGCACCTCGAAAAGGTCTCGTGACTCCTCTCTAGTAACTTCATGTAGAACTTTCTGCCCGTTTGAATACAAGGACATAAACTTCTCGAACGTCATATCATCCTCCGGTGGCTTGAGGGTGCGAACTTGGTCATGGTTTCCAGCGTAAGGGGCCAACCTGTTGAAATGGACGACCCTTGGTTTCCCTCGGGGTGGCTTATGGATTCGGTACACAAGGTCGTTTATCCTTTTCACGATTTTATACGGGCCTTCCCACGAGTTCCGCAACTTTGGTGATAGTCCACGACGACGTTTGGGGTTGTACAGCCAAACCAGGTCATCAACCTTAAATCCTCCAGCGTCGGCCTTGATGTCATAGGTCTTCTTCATTTTATCGCTGGCACTCTGGATGTTCAACCGGACTCGTTCGTGGATGTCGTCCATTCTCTGCCGAAGTTTGCTGACGTAGTCCTGCCCCGCAGTGTCTTGTCCTGGCGGTATCCCAAACTTCAGGTCACAAGGCAGTCGCAGTTCTCGGCCCATTATAATACTAGCAGGAGTTTGACCGGTTGACTCGTGTACTGCGGATCGATAGGCCATCAGGAACGAATGAAGATACTGGTCCCAGTCTCTTTGATGGTCAGAGACAACCTTGGACAAGTGGCGGTTGATCGTCCTGTTCATCCGTTCCACCATTCCATCAGACTGCGGATGTAGGGCCGTGGTTCTTGTCTTGCGGATGTTCAGCAGTAGACATATTTCTTGGAAAAGGTTGGATTCGAAATTTCTGCCTTGATCCGAGTGCAGCTCCATTGGAATACCGAATCGACATATCCATTCTTTCACCAAGACGTCGGCGACGGTGATTGCTTCCTGGTTGGGCAGGGCATAGGCTTCCGCCCACTTACTGAAGTAGTCCATTGCCACAAGGATGTATTTATTCCCCTGGTCGGATACGGGAAACGGGCCGGCGATGTCAATGGCGATTCTCTCGAACGGGCTGCCTACGTTGTACTGACGCATCGGGGCCTTGGGTCGTATTCGAGGTCCATTGCTAGCAGCGCATACAGCGCACTTTCTGCACCAGTCCTGGACGTCAGCTTGACAATTGGCCCAGTAAAACCGTTGCCTCACTTTCTGCAGGGTCTTCGTCACTCCCAGATGTCCTCCGGCGATTCCATCATGGATTTCCCGCAGCACTTCCTCTCTTCTGTTCCTGGGAGCAATTATTTGGCGTCTGCCTTCCCCACCAATATCGGCCTCCAACACCCGTTTCAGGATCCCATTGTCCAGAATAAGAGAGTTCCATTGTGCCCAATAGGACTTAACAGCCGGCGGGTAACCTGCGACTTCCTGCCATGATGGTCTTCGATTGCCCTTCTTCCAGCTGACGACTAAGCCAAGGTCGGGGTCTCTCTCCTGGTCTTTCTGGATCTTGCTGTCATTCCAGTTGTCATCCATTGCCGCGGTTCTACAAAGTGTTGCTTCTTTCTCTTCTGCTCGTCGGCAATGTGAGCAATCATCTGGACATGGTCTTCGCGACAAGGCATCTGCATTCTTATGGCTAGTTCCGGCTCGATGTTCGATCTCGAAATCGAATTCTTGGAGTCTCTCGATCCAACGTGCTACTTGACCCTCAGGATTTTTGAACTGTAAGAGCCATTTGAGAGCTGCATGGTCAGTTCTCAACAGGAATCTTCTTCCATACACGTACTTGTAGAAGTGTTCCACTCCCTTTACAACAGCTAACAGCTCTCGCCTGGTGACACAGTAATTGCGCTCTGGTTTGCTAAGCGTCTTGCTGAAATAACCAATGACCTTCTCCTGTCCCTCCTGGATCTGAGATAGGACAGCTCCAAGTCCCACGTTGCTGGCGTCCGTATCCAAAATGAATTTCCCTTTGGGTAGGGGATAGCTCAGTATAGGTGCGTTGATCAAAGCTCCTTTCAGCTTCCTGAATGAGCCTTGACATTCTTCGGACCACTGGAACTTTGTTTGGCCTTCCGTGAGCTTGGTCAGTGGTTTAGCGATGTTGGCGAATCCCAGCACATATCGGCGATAGTATGTGCATAAACCAAGGAAACTGCGAAGTTGGTGAATGTCTTTTGGGATGGGCCAATCCTTAACAGCTTTGATCTTCTGGTCATCCACTGCTACTCCTTCCCCAGAGACAACGTGGCCGAGGTATCGTACTTCTTTTTGGAACAGATGGCATTTCTTGGGGCTCAGCTTCAATCCGGAGTTCCTCAGTCGCAGGAATACTTCCTCCAAGTTTTTCACGTGGTCCTCAAACGATCTGCCGACCACAATTATGTCGTCGAGATACACAAGACACGTGTTCCATGAGAGTCCCTTCAGTACTGTTTCCATCAATCTTTCGAATGTGGCGGGGGCATTACAGAGCCCGAATGGCATAACGGTGAACTGCCACAATCCTGAGCCGATGGTAAAAGCAGTCTTTTCTCGATCTTCCTGAGCCAGTTCTACTTGCCAGTATCCACTCTTCAGATCAAGGGTCGAGAAAATCGTGGAACCAGCCAACGTGTCTAGGGTGTCATCTATTCTCGGGAGAGGGTAACTGTCCTCCTTCGTGACATTATTAAGTTGGCGATAGTCTACACAAAAGCGTCTCGATCCATCCTTTTTCTTCACCAGTACGACTGGAGAGGACCAGGGACTGTCAGATGGTTCGATAACTCCTTCTTTTCCCATATCGCTGACTATTTTGTCAGCCTCTTCCTTCTTGGCAAGAGGAAGTCTTCTTGCTGATTGCCGGATCGGTCGGGCACCCCCAGTATCAATCTTGTGCTGGACCACATTAGTTCGACCCCCTTTTCCTTGTCCGGTATCGAAAATATCTTGGTACTTTTTGACTAAATCTCTTAGTTTGGGCTGTTGAGCTGGTTTTATATCTTTGGAAGAGATGGCAACTAATTTTTCTAGTTCTGTGGGCAAGTTGTTGGGTTGGCTAATCGTACCTCGTACACTCCGGATCACTGAGGAAACTGACGAGCAGTGCCCCAATATTGTTCCTTTCTTCAAGGTCACTGGAAAATAATTGACATTCATGACCCTTACCGGCACAAATTTGTCAGCACGCAACAAGGTCTTCCCTAGTGCAATCCCTCGTCCAATTTTCTCATCATGAAGTTTGGGCTCGAACATCATCACGTTTCCACTGCTCGTACTCCCGTCCAGGCGAGCCTCCAGAATGGTTTCAGCCCTCTCAGGTACGCTTACATCTTCAGCCAACAACACACGGATCAACTCCTCGCTTCTCCCATGAAACACCAGCTCTTCTCCGTTGACACGTAGGACGCCGTCTTTGAAATCCAATTCAAACCCTCTGGAATTCATGATGTCCATTCCGATGATTGCGTCGTCTTCGATGTCCGCTACAAGTGCCTGATGTTTCACTTTAGTGTTGCCCAAAATTATTTCAATCGGTAGCTCGCCATATACAGTAGCTGGCTCCCCTGTTGCTGTGCGTAGCTTCCAAGTTGTCGGTTCAATCCGTTCCGGTGTTCTGGCAAAGGAAGGCCCGAGAATTGTCCTAGTCGCACCTGTATCTAGCAGCATGGTGCAAGGCTCGTTATTGATGAGACCGTCTACGAAGACACCTTTGTTCTGTCGTTGAAGGATAGCGACATATGCGTTGTTAACCGGGGCTCGCCGGACACATGCCGACGATTGCCCCTTCTCGTCGACCTTTTTTAGTTTTCCTGCATCGGAGTCGATGAATGTTGGACATTTGCTACGCACATGTCCAATTTTGCCACAATTTCGGCATCTTATCTGTCTTTTCTCACACAACACTTCCTTCATCACTTTTCTTATGGCAGCTTCCAAGTTAGCAGGCTCCTGTGAGTCTTCCTCAATCGTTTGAACTTTACTTTGGCTTTTGCAGCATTGTTTTGCTGCTTCGAATTCCAAAGCGCGTGCCAGTGCGTCTACGAGATGTGTTGGATGAGCTAATATCAACGCTTGTCTGGTTTCTCGGTCACGGAGTCCATCCAAGAATGCCTGAACCGCTAATCGCTCCATTACATTTTCCGGTATGGCTGGATATGCGAAACGAACCAAGCGTGCAATGTCAGCTTCGAATTCTTGTAAGGATTCGCCCGATTTCTGGCAGCGATTTTTCAGTTGGGAGTGGTATACGTGCTCCAAATGGGCCTGGCCATATCGTAATTCTAGATGTTCAATCAGCTGATCATAGTCCTCCTCCTTGGGCGGTAAGAGTTTGTAGAATATTCGTCGCTTCTCCACGTAATGCAAGTGTTAGTGCTACAGCCCTTTCCCCTGCATTCCATCCATTTGCTTTGGCCGCTGCTTCAAACTGTCGGCGGTAATTTTCCCATGGAGTTTTTCCGTCGAATTGAGGCGGCTTCATGGAAAGCTTCCCTATTTCAGAAATGACCTTGACATCTTTTATACCCTCTTGAACTTTATCCAAGTTCAAAATCAAGTCCAGCATTGCATTTTCGTTAACCATCTCTGTGGAGGGCGCACTATTAATTCGTTTTTCCAGCTTACTGATCGTTTCCTTTATTTTATCTACCTCCGTGTTCATTTGCTCCCTAATTTTATCTATCTCTGTCTCAACGGTTCCCATTCTTTCTTCTAGAAAATTAGCCACACCACACAACTCTTTTTTTAGGCCTTCTGTGTTTTCCAGGAACTTATCTTCCAGGCTTCTTGAATTTTCTAGAAGCTTCTCTCCCAGATTTCTAGCATTTTCTTCCAGGCTTCTTGAATTTTCTTCCAAAGTCCTCGAATTTTGTTGCAGCTATTCTTTCAAGGATTCTATTATCGGACTCAAATCACCTCCGGGAACTTCGAATAAAAATGTTTCGGGGTCCTCACCTTCTTGTATAAGTCCTTCTGCAAGTCTTTCCTGGAGTACTTGCTTTTTACCCGTTGTTTCCAGTTCCCTTTCCTCCAATTCCTGTTTCAATTCCGCTACCTTCAAATCCGCAAGGCGCACTTTTCTTGAACACATTTTGTCTTTGACGAGGTATCAGTCTGTTTCACACGAAAAGTTTATCGGTTTGTTAAAAATTCACTTCGCGAATTCATTTCCACGGGCCACCAGTCTATTGTCTGTTTCACGCGAACAGTGTATCAGTTTATATTCCCACGCACAATTGTCCACTTCGCGAAAACCGGGCCACTGTCTATTTTGGGCGTACAAACAGGTCTATCAATTTATTTTTCTGACTATCCACTCCACGATCACTTGTTTATTTTCAAAATCTCGCTTCCGACACCAATTGTAACGTAAATAAACTTAACTTGGTTTTACTAATTTATTTAACACTTAAATATACAACTTAATTTATATTACTAGTACGCCACTGTATAGCTCGATCGTATGGGCTCGTTCAGACTGTCCGTGAGACTTGAGGGCTGCCTATTTTATCTCCGTTACAGAATTCCCGATCTTTCGAATTCTGGCAGTTGGCGACTAGCATGTTCCAATTGTTTCCAATATTGACCGTTGTTTTCCGTGGCAGAGCGACTGGATGGTTCTCGAATATCTCCGGGGATGATCTCATCGTTGTCGATGGCAACGCGTGAGGCGACAGGTCCGGCCTAGGTTCGTTACAGTACATTAGGAGGTCCCATCTCAAATAAAGTTCATATATATATATATAATTGATATATTTTCCACTTCAAAAGTGGAGAAAACTCCAAATAAATGTTCATATATATCTACCAACCTCCTCAAAAAACATTCTTATAGGTATTGTTATTGAATTACTGGAATACAAATTTTCTTTAGGATTCTGGTGACTCAATAAAAAAAAATATTTAGGAATATGTCAATCTCAACCTTCCCTTTTTAGATATTTCAGGCAATTATCGAAAGCCTCGATCAAGTCTTGTGTAGGGTGTTGTATTTGATTACTCTCGTTTCGGACGTCCATCGTCTTAATGTATTTGAATAGGTTTACACGATGTTTTGAATGTGAATACTGTATTAAGACGATTGCAGATACAAACATTCGAAACATAGTGAAAACCTTTTCAAGAACATTAAGACGATGGATGTCCGAGACGAGAGTAATCAAGTTACCACATCGTCCACAACATTCAAAGGGCATTGTAATTTATTAACAGTAAAAATTGGATATCTCGTGATATTTATCGGCATTGTACTATATACGAATATCAATATTGTGTCATTTTTTTACAATTGCTATCAAATTGAGAGTAATCAACCGAATCAGTAAAACAACAAATAAACAAACATTTATATATATATATATATATTCATTTGAAACATTTCATTTTTTAAAACAACTGAGCAAGAGGCAAGTCGTCCAATAAATTTTTTGACTGGATGGCATTGGCCACACAGCTTCCAAATCTGTGCGTGTCATTGCCTCTAATATAGCACCAATATTACCACCTACTTCACTGTTTCCGGCCATACAAGTACAGTGAGCAGTACAAATGCTTTCATCCTTTTCAATTATGTACCAAACATCTGAAGGTTTTTGATTTGCCTTTTGTGAATACTTTACCTGAAAAAAAGTTATGTCGATTAGAAAGAACTATTATAAAAGTTGAGAAGTAATATTCTTAGATATCAAATCAATGTCTCTTATATTGAACAAATGTGGCAATAAACATAATAGAACAGATCAGAAGTTATAAATTGCTTCTTATGTATTATTATTCCTAATTTATAATAATTCACTTCGATGACTCAAGATTTGCAACTGTACATGTACCCATTAGAAAACACCTGCTGCCTAGGAAAGAACATACTAGACTAACTAAAATATATAAATGATTCTGAATTTTTGTTCTCTCCTTCACAACGAAGCCAGATTCAAAGTATGTATGGATTCTAAACTTGTATAGGGCTTCATCTGCATTTGGGAAAGCTGAGTAAAAAGCAAATACGAAATAATATCCATATAGGAGGAGCACCAACAATTCAGTTCAGAAATATTTAGTGTGGAAAGGATCTAAATCACTGATCAATCCTCAACTTCATTTTATACCTGTAACAAATACATTGATAAAAATGTTAACAGAAGATGGGGATGTATTTTCAAACATACCGTTCACCAAAGCCTCTGCTTTTCAACAATAGTGTCTTCAGGTAATCACTCTCCATCTGAATATTATTAATTAACAACACAAAAGCTCCGAAAATAACCAAAAATACACTCTTACAGGCCAAAGGTGCACACTGACAATGATGTTCTTATGGCGATTATCGGTTTGTGTGCCAACAACCGCCATATTGGGTCATGTGGTATGGATTGCCTAATATTCTTCAATAAAACTTCATGAAAAAAATTTACGAAAAGTGTTTCCCACTCAAAACGAAAAATAATATAATTTCAAAATTATTATATATTTAGGCTATCCTACCAAAAAAATTCTAGTTTCTTACGTGGAAACAACATCAATATTATACAGGGTGATTCAAAAGTACTTTGACAAACTTCAGGAAGTTATTCCTCACAATATTTTAATATGAATTGTTCGAATAAATATATTTCCGGAAACGCTTCGTTTCCAAGATACAGGGTGTTGAAGTTTTATTTTTATTTTAGTTTTTTTCAAATAACTTTCGAAATACTGACCTTAATTAGACGAAAATTGGTATTGAAAGGTTTTTCGAGGTGTCGAATTCGAACCTGGTGTTATTATTGCTCTTATTCGAGGGGGCGCCACCTGTGCGTCTTTTTCTTTTTTGATGATCCATAACTTTTTTGAGCGTACTGCTAGCACATTTTCCAGTAAAAAATCAATTTCTCCATCATATCTACGTAAAAAAGCTACACGTGTTATAAGTCGCTATAAGCAACCGTTTTCTAGATATTTGGACTTGAAAATTTCAAGTCGATTATTTGATAATCGATGCGTGTTATTACCATTATTTTGCATTTTTTACAAGAATGCTTAGGAAATGAATTTGTCGTTTAAGTAAGTAGTTTTGGTAATTACATATTATGTGACAGTTAAACGTTTTGTTGTTTTGTTGAAGTTTCTCTAAGTTTTGAAACACTAATTTCGAAAAAAATTATTATTTAAACAATAAAGCTCATTTAGCCGATATGCATTTCGTTTATGGCCTTGCGGACGGCAATGCGCGCGAAGTGAGACGTATTTACCAGGAGCGATTTCCTAATCGAGTACTGCCTTCAGCTCCAACATTCACCAGTCTCCACCGTCGTTTGGCAGAAACAGGTAGCTTTAAGAGGGCAGCTGATATTATTGGAAGACCACGAGCAGTCCGCACCCCAGAATTGAAAGAAGCTGTTTTAAACGCTCTCGAGAAGAATCCAGAAACAAGTACAAGAATAATTGCTGAAGCTCTCAATTCTACTCAGTCCACAGTTTGGAGAATTGTCCACGATCAACAATTTTATCCATACCATATTCAGAGGGTGCAAGCTCTTTTGCCATGAGACTTTCCCCAACTCATTACTATGTGTCAGTGGTTTTTGAGAAAAATGGCTGAAAATCCTCAATTTTCAGGATATGTACTCTTCACGGACGAGGCAAACTTCTCCCGAAATGCTATCACAAACTTCCATAATAACCATGTTTGGGCTCTGGAAAATACGCACGCAGTTAGTGAGAGACATTATCATAATCAATTTTCGGTAAATGTATGGGTGGCAATAATTGATAATTACTTGATAGGTCCTTCCTTCCTTCCGTTCCCACTGAATGGCGCAACTTACAGAGATCTCTTAGAAAATGAATTACCGGGACTAGGTTCTTCAGAATGTACCATTAGAAATTCGTATCCGCATGTGGTTTATGCATGATGGGGCTCCGGCCCATTCTAGCGTTGTAGCCAGTGAATTCCTAAACACTGTCTATTCAAATCGATGGATCGGTAGGGGTGTGAAAGAACCTAACCAGGCGTGGGCACCAAGGTCTCCAGATCGATTTTTTTTATTTTTGAGGACATTTGAAGTCACTTGTTTATAAAACTCCAGTAGCGAACGAGGAAGATCGAAGAAACCGAATAGTAGACGCCTGTGAAACAATAAGAAAAACACCAATAATTTTTGAGCGGGTACGAGATTCAATGATTAGAAGACTGAATGCCTGTATCTTCGCTGAAGGTGGACACTTTGAACAATTTACGCGAATACAATTCAGTTTTCTCTATTTTATTTTATTCTACATATTTAAAATTTCTTGAAATGAAATGTTGATATTTCTTGCAAATTTTAATAAAACAAATACAGATTCTGCACCCTTGATACAAAAATAACTATTTCAAACGAGTAAAAATAAATAGAATAGGTGGCGCCCCCTACAATGAACCAAAACTACCTACTCAGACGTCAAATTCATATCCTAAGCATTCTTGTGAAAAATGCAAAATGATGGTAATAACCTCAACACGCATCGATTATCAAATAATCGATTCGAAACTTCAAAGTCCAAATATCTAAGAAAACGGTTGTTTATAGCGACTCGTAACAAGGGTAGCTTTTTTACGAAGATATGATATAGGAATTGATTTTTCCACTGAAAAGTGTGTTAGAAATACGCTCAAAAAAGTTATGAATCTCCAAAAAAAAAGAAAGACGTGTAGGTGGCGTATTCGACACCTCAAAAAACCTCTCAATACCAATTTTCGCTTAATTAAGGTCAGTATTTCGAAAGTTATTAAAAAAAAAACGAAAATAAAACTTCAAGACCCTGTATCTTGGAAACGAAGCGTTTACGGACATATATTTATTCGGATAATTCATATTGGAATAGTGTGTGGAATCACCTCCTGAAGTTCATCAAAGTTCTTTTGAATCACCCTGTATACAAGAAAGATAATAACTTGAGAAAATTCATCAAGAACAATGAAGATATTTACAAAAAATGAAACCGACAAAAAAAGAAACTGGAAAGCAAAATATGAAATGAACTTTCTTAGTCTTAATAAAAACTGAGCTCCCAAACTAATGTGAGTAACTCATATTGAGTAGGCGCCGAACAAATAATCAACGAAGATCCTTGAATTTTTTCAAACAAATTATCAAAACGCCGCCGTGCATCCCGCTGCCATCATTTTACGCTTCACCTAATTCAATCACTAGTTTGTTTGGCGCCGACTCAAAATTAGTTACTCACATTATTTCAGGAGCTTAGTTATTATTAAGATCGAGAAAGTTTATTTTACTTTTTGCTTTTCAGTTAAGTTCCATTTTTTCATTTTATGTTGCTAAAATCTACTAATTGCTACCTATTCAATCTGGCTTACTTTTAAAATACTTACTTACCCACCTCACTTCAACTATTAACTGTTATATACCTTAACTAGCTGGTATTAGCGACTTCGTCCGCGTTGAATTATTTTGTGACGACCATTACAAATTCTCTCACCCCTTTCGGGACGAAATATCGAAGAATATTGAAATATATATTTCTTTATTCGTAACAAAGACCTCAAATACCAATTTTTATGACCTTTTTTCGAAAACTAACGGAACCCCTAAACTAACTTTCAACCACCCCCCATTTCAGCTCTTTAGAGGTTGATTTTCTAAAAACACTGAAATGCATATATCTTCTATTTGTAACAAAGACATCGAATACCAATTTTTATAACTCCAACTTGAAAACTAACGGAATTCCTATACAAACTTCCAATCCCAATTCAACCCCCATTTCAATCCTTCGGGGGTTGAATCTCCAAGAACACCGAAACACCTATTTGTGATTTCTAACAAAGACCCCCAAATACCAATTTTCATGATCCTAACTTCAAAACTAACTATACAGACTTTCAACCCCCATTTTACCCACTTAGGGTTGAATTTTCGAAGAGGAGCCTGAATTTAATTTGTGAAGAGGAGCCTAAATACTAATTTCCATGACTCGAATTTCAAAACCAACTGTACTTCCACTTTTACCCCCCTTCTCGCCACTTTAGGGATGGAATATCAAAAAAATAAGCTGTACAAACTTTTGCTCTTAGGACCTGTGGTTTGATCTGGACGATGATCGTATATTAGTCAATCAGTGAGTCAGTTAGTCATGACATGTAATTATATATGTACATATTACTCCGACAACGCGATAGCTGCTGTGAACCGTTGAGGAGATCCCTCGACTGTCTTCCGTCTCCATCATCAAATTAACTCCGGGTCTCCATTATGTTGTAGTGTCATTAGAACTACATATTTGTGCCAAGTTTCAACAAAATCGGTTCACAGGTATGAAATCAATGATTCATCCCTATTTTCTACCCTTAGGGGTATAATTTACTTTTCAAATTCCATTGGGACCAACTTCAAAGCATACCCTATACAATAAGAGAATAATTATCCAAATCGGATAACCCAGAACAAAGTTATGCGTGATAGAATCGCTTGAGAAATTAAAATTCAGTGGGTGAACCAAGAATCAGAGTGGAATTATTTTATATAATCCAAATGGGGCCAACTTCGAGGTATAAGCTATATATTAAAGAAGTGTTTTGAACTTTATGTATTTGAACTTTTCTTTGTGGATAAGAAACAAATAAATTGGTTTAACTTGCAAAATATTTATTCATTTCTTGCATACATTGACAAACATGTCAGGTATATTTCTAACGTCGTGTCTCTCTGCTGTCCTTAGATAATTATAGTATAGGCGTAAACAAGAAGGAAACATCAAATTCGGACTTCTCTGAAAAAAGTTATGCGTGGTCATAAAAAAAACGCGTTGACTAGAGAACCTCCTCATTTTTTATTTCGTCGATTAAAAACTGAGACATCTGGAGTATATTAATTAACTTGTGGATTTTGTGCGAGTTTTCACATAGGCCAAACAGACGGAACATAAGGAAAATAATTATCAGAACAAAGAAACTAGTTCGTCAATGGGAAAACAGATTCAACTTTTGCTACTCACTTCTTTACTGAAAACCATTGTTTTTCAACGATTTCGAATTATTACAAAAACAAAGTTTTAAACTACCTTCTAGGAAGTTCAGAAATTAATGAATGCGAAATGTCGCAATATTTGTTTGATGACCAAATCAACTTGAATAATACATAGTTGAATTTGTTTCACTGAAGATTGAACAGGTAATGGATATAATCCCCATTCTACTTAGTCTTCGTCCAATTAATTACCTATTGAATTATACTTAATATTCTTAATTATATTTATATATTTTCTACTACCTACCCTGATTATTCAACATAAAATATCGCGATTGTCGAATTAGTATCATCTCCTCCTGAAGAAGTTATTTTATAGCGGAACACGTGTTGTGGTTTTGTAAACCCATTTTAGAGGAAACAATTCTTCGAAGTGAGTGTCTTTTGTTTCCTTTGATATGGATTGTCATTATATCAATTGAAAAAAACATTCATTCAATGTATCGGAAAAAAACAGCAGACCTGTTAACCTTAAACAGGGAACAACTGAAAATTATTACGAGGCTCATGACTGGACATGTTCCAGTAGAAGAGCACCTTAATAAAATGAGACTGGTTAACGCTGACCTTGCCTTATGCGGCAAGGAACCAGAAACAGTATTGCACATACTGTGCAACTGCGGGGCTTTGGATCGCAGAAGACAGTCAGTTTTCGGGCAACCAATTGGTGAACTGAGACTGTACAGCACACATCCAGCAAAAGACCTGTACAAACTTGGGCAGGGGACGAAATTCCTGGAATGGTGCTGTAGAAGGAAACAACAGGCTAGATACAATGGGCCAGAGGGCCCAAGTGTCGTCGGAGGACTTGACCAGACGAGCCTACTCGGTATATTTTCCAGTGGGAAAGTGGACATAGGAACCCGAAAACTCAGAGTGCGAGTCCCACACTAACGTGAGGTGTTTATCAAGGTTGAACGAACAGCACCTACCCGGTAACTATTCGATATCAATTAAGGACAATTTGGAGATATAAAATATACTCAGAGAAGAAAACGTGTCAAAATCAACTATATTGATGACAATACTACAACATATATCATTTTTCTTATTTTTCATTATTAGAAACAACTAGACTATGAGAAATACAAGAACCAAAAACAATATGATGAGCTGCAACTGCAACATCATCCCACCGTATGGGTCATTTTCATGAAATTTTAACACATACTCATAAAATCAGCCTTGCCGGGAGTTTGACTCCTCTTCCAGAACGAGTGGTAACATTTTTCCCGCCATCATTCAATTCCAAAGCATCTCCATGCATTTTATCTTTAGTAGAAACATCCTTCGCTTGTTTCCTCCTCATATCACTCTTCAACTGCCGTACTTCTTGACTTGAATGAACTTCCAACGGAAATAATCTCTGAACAGGTCTCATCAGGTGCCCAGAACTAGTTTTCAAACGAACCACTCAAATTTTACCATTTTGACCAGGAAACACTTCTTCAACTAATGCTAGAGGCCAATCGAAACGTTTTGATGTATCATTTCCAATCAAGACGACATCTCCAACATTCACGTCAGACGATTGACATTTCTTTGGGCGTATTATCAACTGACTCAGATATTCGTTTCGAAATCGCTTTTTCAAGTCTTCTTTCAATTTGGATCTATATCGTGAATGTCTGTTCAAACATTCAGCATCAATTCTGTCGATATCAGGAACACTAATTTGTTTTGTTTCCTGAAGAAACATTGAAGGTGTCAAAGGAATCAAATCTTGACTGTCTTCTGACACATAGGTGAGCGGTCGTGAATTCATAATGGCTTCGCATTCACATAAAACCGTTGTTAACTCCTCGAAGGTCAAATATACTCTTCCCAGTGTCTTTCGTAGAAGTTGTTTGAGTAGTCGAATCAGCCGCTTCCACCAAGCAGCAGTGGGGGGGTTGAATTTCCACGAAATTCTTTCCACTACACTGTACTGAGATATTTTATTCCAGTTGATTTTTTCGAATGCATTTTCAGCACCCACAAAGTTCTTGTCATTGTCACTGTAGGCTAAAGACGGCCTCCCTCTTCTGCTATTAAATTTTCGGAAACTTTGTAGAAAACTATCTGTTGACAAACTCGATACCAGTTCCAAATGCACTGCTCCATATACTGCACAAGGGAAAATGACTACCCACACCTTTTCATTATTCCGTATGAAAAGCGGACCCGCCAAATCGACTCCAATGATCTCGAAGACAGCCGCGTCTCTGATTCGGTTCTCAGTTAAAGGTACCGGGGTGTATAAAAAGTTCTTAATTTCTACGACATATAACACATTTTGAAATGACGGATTCAATGGATTTTCGGCCTTGTATAATCCAAAACTTCTCTCGCATTATACTAAACAAACCTTGCCAACGTGACAGTTTTCAATATGACAGTCATAAATCATTCTGGCAACAACAGGGTGATCTGATGGTAGAATAATAGGATATAGAAAATTTTGGAAGTCATTTCGTTCAACAATCTTCGTTTTCAGTTTGAAAATGCCATCTCTGTCCTCGTAGGGTTATAATGAAGAAAAACTCTGGTCGTGGATACCAGAAAAATCTTTCCGTTGAATCAATTTTATCAGTAATTTTTCAGCCTCTTGTATCTCCCCTAATGTTGGTTCGGAGCCTCTGATTTTCTGCACACTGCGACAATTATGACAAAATCTTCTCAACCATCCAATAAAATTCACTATATGCCTATATTTCGAAAAATATTGAAAAGTACCAAGCATTGTCTTTTTGGGTATTCAGAAAGGAAGATATAACAGATTTTTTCCTCTCGTTGAGAACAGAATCCTCATTCACATTATATTCTTGATTTCTGGTTTTGAGAGCCAACTCAGCCCCTCCCATCATTTGGACTCCAACAATTGTCTTGGAGAACATTCTCCTGAGGGCAAGTCTGCGGGATTCATATATCCGAGTACAAAATGCCAGTTATCAATGCTTGTAAGAGTCCTAATTTTTCGAACTCTATTCCACACGAATGTTTTCCATTGATTTTCTCGGCGTATCCAGGATAAAACTGTACTTGAATCGGTCCAACAAAATACGGGAATGTCTTTGCTATCGAGGATTTCCCAAACAGAAGAAATCAACCTCGCTTCAATGTTTGCAGCCAATAACTCCAATCGGGGTATCGATAATTTTTTTACAGGTGAAACTCTGGATTTTGATTGAATAAGTTGAACCTGAATTATACCGTCGGACTCCGATCTGAGGAAAACAGCCGCTGCATAAGCATCCTGACTCGCGTCCGAAAACATGTGTGAACTCCACAAATCCCAGTTTGACACAGTTGACAAACGTCTGGGAATCTTTAAATTATCTAAAATACCCAACTTTTTCAACCACTCTAGAAATGTAATCCTCATTTCTTCCGGCACTTCTACATCCCATCCAACTTTCAAAATCCACATTTTTTGTAACACGATTTTCGGAATCAATGAAACCGGACAGAAGAATCCAATCAGATCGAAAATCTTGTTTGCTACAGACAGAATCAATCACTTTGTTTTTTATCTAAAAAAATATCTTGGAACCAATCGAAACAAAGCTCTAGAGTATCTTGCAGTCGATTCCAAAACAGGTGACACGAATGTGTCACAAGACTCATTTCTATCTGCTATTGTCCACTCCCATCTACGCTAATCGAATTTTACTTCATTAATTATTTCTTGGGACTGCTTAGTGAATGTTTCAAAATCCTTCTCAGAATCGAGACTAACAACACAATTGTCGACGTAAAAACTTTCTGACAATTTTGACATAACTGTCACGGATTAACGGAAACTTTCTGAGTGAGCTTCGTTCAGGGCTCTAGAAAGATTATTTTGGATCACTGCCTTGAGGTGGAAAAGACTACAGGTCACAACGAACACAACTCTGGTATGTCTATAATATTTGAGCTGATCATTTTCATCATACCACAGGAAACGCAAGAAATCTCTATCTTGTGGACAAATACTAATCTGAAGAAAAGCTTTTTCCAAATCTGATATCACACCAATTTTATATAACCTGAATCGAATCAATATTGAAGGTATGAGTTCTATCAGGTTGATTTTTTCTAAACATTGATTCAGAGACGGATAACTCTTCATTCTGGCCGAAGCATCAAAAACAGGACGGAGTTTCGTAGTGGCGCTACTCAATTTGAAAACGTGACGATGTGGCAAATAGTGACCTCCAAAACACACCTCATTTTCAGGAACGTATTCAATCACGCCATCAGCTAACCATTCGGAGAAGACTTTGTTATATTCCCCATAATATCCATCATTTTTCAGTTTTTGCATCAAATTATCAAGTCTTTTTATAATGATATTGTGACATGATATTAGTTTCATTATCACTGGACTAAAATAGAAACACTAGAGTTTGATATTTAATGAACAGACAGATGTCAAAAAGATATATTTTGTATGTTAAAATGAAGTTTCTCTGAATAGTTTTCAACTGAATATTGATTATATAACATGGTGGCAGCTTGTTACTGAACCCAATTTGAGAACTATATGAAAATGGAGTATTTACAAACACCGAAATCGTTCGAGCCAGGTACAGAACCAGCCTTGAATTGGTATAAATGGAAAAAGAAGATAGAATTATTTTGGATAGCTGCAGATCTAGGGAAACAACCAGTGGCGAAACAAAGAGCTACTTTCCTGCATATATTAGGAGATTGTGGTCTTGATGTCTACAACACATTGACATTTGCTGAAAAAGAGGATGAAAAAACCGTTAAAGTGATTCTGAACAAACTTTCGGAATATTTTGAACCATATGAAAACGAGACATACCTGCGTTACATATTTTTTACAAGTTATCAAAAGGAAAATCAAAGTGTAGATCATTATGTTACTAATTTGAAACAAAAAGCAGCTGAGTGTGGATTTGGAAATTTGCATGATTCCTTAATAAGAGACAGAATAATATGTGGAATGTTATCTGACAAGTTGAGAGAGAAGTTGTTAGCAGTGAAGGATTTGACACTGCCGAAGTGCATAGATATTTGTAGTGCAGATGAAGAATCAAGGAAACAAGTTTAAGTTATATCAGCAGGAACATCTACCGAATATAAAATAGATATGATGAAGTTTGGTAATAGAAGCAGATATGGAGAAATGAGCAGGAAACAAACAGGAGGAAATACATGGAAGGAAGAACATAATAATAATGAAGAAAAGCCTGTTTGTCACAGATGTGGATCTTCACATGGCTTTGGAAAATGTCTGGCATGGGGAAAAAAATGTGCAATTTGTTTGAGAATGAATCATTATTCTTCGAAATGTTTAGCAAGGAAAGTACATAATATTGGAAGTGAGGTGGTGTGTGAATATAAGGAAGAGGATGAAGATGGTCCTGAGGTAGAAAGTTTTGAAATAGGTTCTATAAGAGAAATTGAAGGGCATATTTGTAAAATAAGGAGTATTTCGAGTGAAACTGATAGGTGTTGGATGGAATATATTCGAATTGATAATATGAAAATAAATTTCAAATTAGATTCTGGGAGTGAGGCTAATATTTTGCCACTTGAAAAATGAAAGGTCCCTGATGGTTTATAATAAAAATAGATTGAATGTTCTTGGCATATGTACACTTCCAGTTAGTTACAGAAACTTGGTAAAACAATTCGATTTTTATATTTTGAAAGACAATTATGAACCAATTCTAAGGCTGACGGCCTGTGTAGATTTGAATTTGATAAAAAGGATAGATGTCACAGGTCAATCTCATGATGACATTGCTAGTGACATTTCATCCCCAGAAAAAATAATAAATGAGTATTCTGATGTTTTTAAAGATCTTGGATGTTTCATGAAACCTTGCACTATCTGTTTACAGAGTGATGCTATTCCCCATGTAGCTAGATGTAGAAAAATACCTTTAGCACTAAATAATGTAGTAGAAGAAGCACTTGATAATATGGTAAAGCGGAGAGTAATTGAAAAAGCAACTCATGCAACTGAATGGGTAAATGCAATGGTTGTACGTGAGAAAAAAGATGGAAGTGTTCGACTTTGTATGGATCCTAGGCCTTTGAACAAATATATTATTCGACAACATTTAGAATTGCCCACTCAGGAAACTATTTTTGCCCAGTTGAGCAATGCTAAATGGTTCACAGTTCTTGATGCTTCATCAGCTTTTTATCAAATACCATTGGATGAGAAAAGCTCGGAACTTTGTACTTTTATTACACCATTCGGTCGTTATACATTCAAAAGGCTCCCATATGGATTATCTAATGCATCTGAAATGTTTCAGAATCATGTCAATGATCTCATAGAAGGATTATATGGCACCCTAGCATACATTGATGACATTCTGATTTATGGTGCTACTTTAGAAGAGCACAATAAACGACTTGAATGTTTTTTGGAAAAATCTAAAAAGGTAAATGTCAAATTCAATAAGGAAAAATTACAGCTGGCATTGAATAAAATAATTTTTTTGGGGCATATTATATCTAGTAAGGGCATCGAAATTGACAAAAATAAAATTAAAGACATTCAAAATATTAATAAACCAAAAAATGTCAAGGAATTACAAAAGTTTCTTGAGTCTGTCAATTATTTGGGTAGATTCATTGAAAATTTAGTGGAAGAAACAGCACCACTTCGCTTATTGTTGAAAAAAGAAAGTGAGTGGGTATGGGAAGATGAGAGCTCGCAGGATTTGGCATTCAAAAAACTAAAAAAACTCATAACAGAAGCACCTTTATTGAGTTACTTCAACCCAAATTCACCTGTGGTGCTTGCAACAGATGCAAGTCAATATGGGTTAGGTGGTCATATAAGTCAAAATGGCCATCCAATAGCTTTTTGGTCAATGTCTTTGAATAGTGCTCAACTCAACTACGCACACATTGAGAAAGAACTTTTGGCCATTGTGCTGGGTTGTGAAAAATTTCACTATTATTTATATGGTCGACCTTTCATTGCTTCAACAGATCATAAACCTTTTTTGGGTATTGTAAAAAAACCTGTAGATTCACTTCCACCAAGACTTCGAAAACTTGTCATGAAGCTTCTCAAATATGATGTTACTTTACAATTTTTGCCTGGTAAGGAACTTCACATTCCAGATTTATTGTCAAGAAATCCCCTTAAAGATAAAAAAGATACAAGTGAGGTTGACGATTTTCATATTCGCTCCATTATAACTGTATCTGATGAAAAACGTAAAGAACTTTCAGAAAAAATAAAAAATGATGAAGAAATACAGATGGTTTTATATTATATTAATGATGGATGGCCTAATCAGTGGGGAAATTGGCAAAACCTTATTATTCTTACAAAGATGAACTTTTTGAATATGACGGATTTTTGTTCAAAGGTAATCAACTCATTATACCCAGAGAATTAATATTGGAAATTTTGAATAGAATTCATTCAACCCATCAAGGAATAGTTTTATGCCAACAGAAAGCCCAAGAATCTGTATTTTGACTTCAAATCAATGAACAAATTTCAAAATTGATATCTTCTTGCTTAATTTGCCTCAGGTATTCTGAATCAAATTCCAAACAACCCCTACGATCACATCCTGTACCTGAACTTCCTTGGGAGAAAATTGGAATAGACTTCATGCAAGTGAAAAATCAAAACTTCTTGGTTATTTGTGATTATCATTCCAAATTTGTCGAAATGGTCATGGTATCTAATAAGGATTTTTTTGGTGTCCAGAAAGCTCTGTTAAGTGTTTTCAAATCCAATGGGCTCCCACAAATAATCATGTCCACCATTCGATTCAATTTCTCTTGAAGATTTCCTTAGGAAACTGGACATAACTCAAATTACCTCCAGTCCGACTTAGAGCCAGTCGAATGGTATGATTGAAAGGCACATTCAAACATTGAAATCTATGTTAATGAAATCCGGAAAACATTCTCATCTCGTTACAATGGAATACAACAGCACACCCAAGCAGCAGTTACCTTCACCTGCAGAAATGTTAATGGGGAGAAAAATTCGCACTCAATTACCATGTGTCAAAGCAAAAATGAAACCGCTGTTTGATATAGAAAAAAACATTAGGATCATGAAAGCCAACCAGAATTCATGTGCTCAAAATTATAATGCGAATAAAAAGAAACTTCATGATTTGAATGGACCTGTTGTTTTACAAAAATCAATAAGAAACTGGATTCCAGGCAAAATATTAGAACAGAAGAAAGAACCAGATGGTTATTTGGTGCAAACAGAAGATAGCGGAGAATACCGAAGAAATAGAATTCATTTGCGACCAATACCTAATGAAGAAAGAACAGAAGATGAGGTCAACAAAAAAAAAACAGCCATTCGTTCATATGGAGAGAAAGAAAATGATACATTATCAATAGAAGAACCAAGTACAAGTACAACTCGTCGCGAAAAGAGAATTATCAAACCACCCGCGAGATTCAAAGATTTTGTCACTACATTGAACAAATCTTGAAGGAGAGCGTGTGACATGATATTAGTTTCATTATCACTGGACTAAAATAGAAACAGTAGAGTTTGATATTCAATGAACAGACAGATGTCAAAAAGATATATTTTGTATGTTTCTCTGAATAGTTTTCAACTGAATATTGATTATATAACAGATATCAAAATTACTTGGAAGAGGAGGATGAACCTCGATCCAAGGTAGGACGACTCCGTACCTTCCTTCAGAATTCACAGTTACTGTTTTCTGGAAATGATCCATTACTGCTATTTCCGCTTCTCTTCTGGTATTTTCATAAATTGGATCAGAAATCCCAAGTATATCAATTCTCCATACATCGGAAATATCGTAGGATTTGCATACTAATGAAGTTACTATCATAGAAGTTGAATTCAAACTATTTGAACTAGGAATTGACACCTTTCCCATAAGAGTCCGTCCTAGAAGTGTCTCCATTGCAACTAAACCACTTTTCAGACGATGATTTCGGCCAGTGAACAGTTTGCCGCACAATTCAGCACCAATAAGCACTTCCACTGGACCCTCTTTCACGTCGGAGATATTCACATTCAGTTCTCGCAGCTCACGCATCCACGTTCCGTCTCAACGGAAATAACATTGCTACATATCACTGACTGGTCAAATGCTTGGAAGTTACATGCATAATCATATTGAAACTTATGACTTCTAATAATATTCCTCAATAGGCCACGGGAGAGGTATTAGTACGAATTATTGAAAATCAGAATTCAGAAAAATAATATGTTATTGACGAACTTTGTAAAAACTCTGACATAATGACATAATGCATTTCATACGATGAAAAAAAAATATTTTCTTCTGCCATCCATTCAACCCGTGATTGAAAGCTTGAATGATTCGCCCTTATTCGGAGGTATGCCCTTGTCACGATTATGGGTATGAGGATTCTGTTTTTTGTGTTGTTTTTTATTTTGTTTTGTATATATTTTTTTTTTATTTTGTTTATCTTTCTTTTTCCCTCCAATTTCCATTGATATTTCCTTTCCTTTTTCAGCTTCGTTCAGGAAAGAGGGACATCTTTTATGGATACCTATATTGTCAGGTAGTATGGGATTCGGTCATTAAGTTTTCGGGTTCCTATGTCCCCTTTCCTCTGGGTTACCCCCTAAAAACTCCAAAACTCCACCCAGTTGGCTCATCTGATCAAGATATCTGCCAACACTTGGGTTGCTGGCCAATTGTATCTTGCCTGTTGTTCCCTTCTACAGCACCCATCCAGTTATTCCGTCCCTGCACAAGTTTGTCCCTCACTGGATGTGTGCTGTACGGTCTCGATTCACCAATTGGTTGCCCGAATATTGACTGTCTTCTGCGATTCAAAGCCCCGCAGTTGCATAGTATGTGTTTCTGGTTTCTTGCCGCATGAACTGCATGTTAGGTCACCGTTGAACAGTATCATTTTATTGTGGTGCCGTTTTACTGGCGCGTGTCCAGTCATGAGCCCCGTAATAATTTTCAGTTGTACCCTGTTTATAGTTAACAGGTCTGCTGTTTTTTCCGGCACAGGCCTTCGAAGTATTCTTTTTCCTGTCTGTTTCCTGAGATGTCATTCCAGTATTGTTTGTATTTTTCCTGGATCCAGTCTTCTACATATGCTCGTGCCGTACGCTTCGATACCCCGTGGGTCTGTCCTGGACCTGGTTCGTTTTCCGATCCTCTTCTAGCGAGTTTGTCGGCTTTTTCATTCCCTGCAAATCCCTGATGTTCTGGCACCCCAATCAGCTTGACGCAGTTTTGTTCTGCTAGAATTGTCAGTTTCTCTTCGTAGGTCATACCAGTTGGGACGTCACTTCCTGGCTACATAGAGTCTTCAGTGCCACCTGAGTGTCTGAGAGAATGTGGATCTGTTCCTCTACTATCCTTTCCCTATTGTTTTCCTTCACGCATTGAAGCATAGACCTCTGCTTGGAATACAGAGGTGTGAGTACCCAGTGAGTAGCTAAACTCGGTCCTTGGATTTCTGGAATACACTCCTGCTCCCGCACCATTCTTCATCTTTGATCCGTCTGTAAACCAGATTTCGCCCTGTAGAATGGTGTTGAGTTGTGTGTTGTTCCACACAGTTCCATCTGGTATTGGTACCCTGTATGATTTGTCAAGAGAGAATCGTTCCGCAATGTGATCTAATCTCAGGTCTAGCACGTCCCTGGTAACAATGCTTACGATTCTCATGTGTCCTATCCCAACGTTCATGTTGTCCAGTGTGTTTCACAGTCGGCCTTGCCACTCCTCTTATCATCAAGTGAAGGGAAGGCAATCCCAGCAGTGTCTGCATTGCCCCTGTAATGCCTCTGCAGACAAGTTTTTGCACATCGCCTAGTTTGGGTATAGCGCTCCTTTGTGTCTCTGGCCACCATACTAGGGGAGCGTACGTTATGGCCGGTATCACTACCATATTGTACAACCAGTGTACCATGTGTGGTTTTATTTAACACCCATTCTTTCCCGAAAAAGCATCTCGCCACACTTAGTGTGGTCTCCGCTTTTCTGGTCACTTTCTGGTTCCAGGTCAATTTCGAGTGCAATATCACCCCTAGATATTTGACCTCTCTCACGCTCTGTATAGTTTCTCCCCGAAGTTTTAAGGGTTCTAGTACCTCTTCTTTCCATCTTCAAGTTAATGTTACTATGGTGGCTTTTTGAGGGTTGATGTTCAATCCCTCAAAGTCCGTCCATTTGATAACCAAGTTTGGAGCCTCTTGCATATGATCCCTAACCGTGGTGTTGAATTTCCCCTGTTCTAGGATGACTTTCTCGTCAGCGTACACAAGGGTTTTATGAACTTTTTTTTTCAGATTCCGTCCACGATCAGATTCCACAATACTGGAGGAAGAATTCCCCCCTGAGGCTGCCCAAGCCACTCCATTAGGGTTTTGTGTGTTATCCTGTTTCTTAGCATTGAGTCTATCCAGGCCACGCAGGGTTTCTCGATTCCTCTCCATCTGAAAAACCTGATGATTGAGTCTATAGAGATGTTATTGGAAGCTTCTTCTACGCATAGAAGGACCGCTATTAATACCACTTCGTTTCCCAGCGTATTCTCCACTCTACTAGTTTGTGGAGTGCCGTTTCCGTTGATCAGCCGGTCCTATAAGCATATTGTACTCGATGCAGTGGGCTAGCTACCAGTGCACCGTCCCTTATATGCATATAGCTTCTCCAGAGTCATAAGTCCAAAGGACATGAGACTCAAAGTGAACCCCAAGACTTCCTTTACAGTTTCTTCTCCTGTAGTGGTGTACTCTCCTTGTTCATTTTCAAGGGAGTGCATTGCTTGATGTTTGTCCTTAGAGAGGACTCTTTGAACTTTGGCATACTCTTGAGTACTTTCTCCCCGCAGTACCTCCTCCAGGAATCTCTCTTTGCTCTGTTTAGTGCCGTTTTGTAGCTGGACAAGGCGTTCTTGTAGTCATATCACCTTCCAGTTTTTTTGGTGCTGTTGAATTTCTTTCTCGTTTGTCTCCTCAATCTTGCAAGTTCGGCATTACACCAGGGCACGTTCTGGCGGAGTTCCTTTTATTTAGGGGACGATTGTTGTTGAACGCAGAGATGACTGTGTTATCGAATTACTCCTCTGTCAGCTCTACTTCCCTGTATGTACTTATCGGTCTTTGTAGTCCCGGAAGGTTACGACCTAGGTCAGCCTTGTAATGGACTTCCGTTCTGTTCCCCTTGGATTTCGATGAGTTACTGTAGTGTTGCTCTTTATTTTGAAGTTTATCTGTATGTGGTCAGAGCAACTCTCCTCACATAAGTGGAGGCTATTGTTACGTCCAGTTCTTCAGAACATAAACAGTGGTGCTTGTTATTTTTTCTTTAGGTCTTCAATCGCTCAGTGATATCTGCTGGTCCCAAGTTCGAAAAAAGAGGAAGGTCCTAATTTTCTGAAGAATTCAATACAGAATCAGAATAAGTTTCGGTTTCATTATGGCTCTTTACATTTTTTCGGCCCATTCAATTGACGCAAAATTACATTCCAAGTGAAAGAAAAAAGGTTGGCCTAAGATGAAAGTGACAAATCCTATTATAATTTTTCATCTCCTACTGACTTTCGAAACACATAAACATATCGATATACCACCGCTTTCCTGAATGTTAATTTACAGAAAGAGATTTACTTGGAGCAAATTTCAGGATTTATCGCATTAGATAATATTTACAAAGTGTCTAAACTGGTTAAGCTCTTTATGGCTTGAAACAATCAGGTAGATCTTGATATACTGGGATTGATGATTCAATGCTGATAACTGGTTCGAAGAGGTGTTCATATAATCCCTTTATCTTTATAAATTATTTGAAAACAGAATAATCATCATAACTCTCCACGTTTATTCCGGATGACAATAACAAAACACAAGAAATGAATAAAGTTAAAGAACCCTGCACCAAATACATGGGAAAATGGCTCTCAGCCAATTTTGATTTTTTTGGGGATATTGTGGAGTGACTAGAAGTTACATGTGCAAGTTGAAATTGGTTTCTGTGTCTAGTTTCGTAGATATGAATTTTTGAAAATCATATAAAATGGCCGTTCCACTAAAATATAGTAAGGTTAACTGATCCAAAAAAAAATACTTTTTAGATAACATTTCAGAATGCTGCTGGTTTAAAGAAAGTCAGATGACATGTCAGTCAGCCGTTAAGACAAAACAAGCCGCTATTATACAGGAGGGGTCAAAAATAGAGACAATTTAGCATATTTCGCCAATCTTTAGCATTGGTCCCCATCAGTGGGACTGAGCATTTTTCTTTGAAAATATCGTTATTGGGAGTCTTTGCTTATGACAGAAATGGTTTCTTTTAAAGTTTTAACTTTCTTCCAAAACATCAATTGTTAAAAAAAAGTTTTTATACTTCATGTTTTTAACATTATTCATTTAAAACAGCCTTTGTGAGACAATAAATCCGCTGTGAAAGCCAAAACTACTTGAGGAAGACTTGATTTGATTAGCTACAAAAAACTACAATTACATTTTATAAGTTGAAATAGGTTTTGCACCTAATATATATATATATATATATATATATATATATGTATATATATTTATATATATATATATATATATATATATATATATATATATATATATATATATATATATAAAATGGAAGGAATTTAATGGACATAGCCCTTAGAGGGAAGTGTTAACCGTAGACACGTGTTTCGGGCTCATCTCGGCCCTCATCAGTACGGTGAAGAAGTGCAAGGATGAACAACACTTGGTAGAAAACAGCAAATCAACAGAGTCAACAACAGAAGCCAGCCGCACATTTGTGGTTTCGGTTAGCAGACCCTGCATTCCAGGGCAACAACCAACGTCACCACGGAGGCAGCTATAGCTACCTGCGTGACATCCGAGTCCAGGATTATAGATATGAATGGAAAGAATATCGAGGGGACTGGTAAACAAAATGGAAGGAACCGTACTGATGAGGGCCGAGAGCCCGAAACACGTGTCTACGGTTAACACTTCTCTCTGAGGGCTATGTCCATTAAATTTCTTCCATTTTGTTTACCAGTCCTCGATATTCCTTCATATCTATGATGGACTGATGTCACGCAGGTAACTAATGCCTCGCTGACGACAGTTATTCTGAATGCGAGTCTGCTAACAAACCTAAATGTACTGTGCACTCCGTTGATTGTTGTTTTCTAATGTTATCTGCACCTTCTTCACTACTGATGAGAACCGAACACGTGTCTGGTTTACTCTCTCTGAGGGCTATGCATAAATCCTTCCGGTCCTCGATATTCTTTCCATTCATCTATAATCCTGGACTCGGATGTCATGCAGGTAGCTATAGCTGCCTCCGTGGTGACGTTGGTTGTTGCCCTGGAATGCAGGGTCTGCTAACCGAAACCACAAATGTGCGGCTGGCTTCTGTTGTTGACTCCGTTGATTTGTTGTTTTCTACCAAGTGTTGTTCATCCTTGCACTTCTTCACCGTACTGATGAGGGCCGAGAGCCCAAAACACGTGTCTACGGTTAACACTTCTCTCTGAGGGCTATGCCCATTGAATTCCTTCCATTTTGTTTACCAGTCCCCTCGATATTCTTTCCATTCATATCTATAATCCTGGACTCGGATGTCACGCAGGTAGCTATAGCTGCCTCCGTGGTGACGTTGGTTGTTGCCCTGGAATGCAGGGTCTGCTAACCGAAACCACAAATGTGCGGCTGGCTTCTGTTGTTGACTCCGTTGATTTGCTGTTTTCTACCAAGTGTTGTTCATCCTTGCACTTCTTCACCGTACTGATGAGGGCCGAGAGCCCGAAACACGTGTCTACGGTTAACACTTCTCTCTGAGGGCTATGTCCATTAAATTCCTTCCATTTTGTTTACCAGTCCCCTCGATATTCTTTCCATTCATATCTATAATCCTGGACTCGGATGTCATGCAGGTAGCTATAGCTGCCTCCGTGGTGACGTTGGTTGTTGCCCTGGAATGCAGGGTCTGCTAACCGAAACCACAAATGTGCGGCTGGCTTCTGTTGTTGACTCCGTTGATTTGTTGTTTTCTACCAAGTGTTGTTCATCCTTGCACTTCTTCACCGTACTGATGAGGGCCGAGAGCCCAAAACACGTGTCTACGGTTAACACTTCTCTCTGAGGGCTATGTACATTGAATTCCTTCCATTTTGTTCACCAGTCCCCTCGATATTCTTTCCATTCATATCTATAATCCTGGACTCGGATGTCACGCAGGTAGCTATAGCTGCCTCCGTGTTGACGTTGGTTGTTGCCCTGGAATGCAGGGTCTGCTAACCGAAACCACAAATGTGCGGCTGGCTTCTGTTGTTGACTCCGTTGATTTGCTGTTTTCTACCAAGTGTTGTTCATCCTTGCACTTCTTCACCGTACTGATGAGGGCCGGAGCCCGAAACACGTGTCTACGGTTAACACTTCTCTCTGAGGGCTATGTCCATTAAATTCCTTCCATTTTGTTAACCAGTCCCCTCGATATTCTTTCCATTCATATATATATATATATATATATATATATATGTTTGTTTGTTGATTATTCTTGAATGGGGCTGTCAATTTGAATCATATTCTTCAATTATACCTTAAAATAAATAACCCTACACTCGTGTAACTTTCATCAATTTCCTATGTCTGGTTTTTGAAATATAAATATAGAAAATTGATATTTTGTAGAAAATATTATCTAATCTTAGTCCTCGATCAAATAAATATGATCTTGCGGCGCAAAACAATCGCATAAACAACAACTCGGTTTTCAACGGCGCAATTATTTTGCGCCGCAAGATCATATTTATTCCATCAAGAAATAAGATTGGATAATATGTTCCATAGAATATCAATTTTCATCATTTATATTTTAAAAACCAGACATAGAAAATTATTGAAACTCACACGAGTATAGGGTAATTTATTTTTAAGTATAACTGAATAATATGATTCAAATTGACAGGTCCATTCAAGAGTAATTAACAACTTATATTTGTTAACCCCCCTCCTTATAAAATGTGATTGTAGCTTTTTGTAGCAATTACTATAAGTCTTCCTCAAGTAGTTTCGGCTTCAAAGCGGATATATTGTCTCAAAAAGGCGGTTTTAAGTGACTAATGTTGAAAACATGAAGTATAAAAAACAAATATTTTCAAAACAATAAGTGTTTTGAAAGCAATTTAAAACTTTTGAAGAAAATATTCTTGTCATAAGAAAAGACTCCCAGTAAAGATATTTTTATTGAAAAATGCTCAGTCTCACCAATGGGACCAATGATTGGCGAAATATGCTTAATTGTCGCTATTTTTGACCCAACCTGTATAATAGGCGGCTTACTGACATGTCATTTGATTCTATTTAAACCAGCAATGCTATTAATCAGTTACTAATCATCTAACTAAAAAGTAATACTTTTAAATAAGTAAATCTTACTATGTTTTAGTAAAACTGCCATTTTTATGATTTTCAAAAATTTATATCTTCGAAACTAGACATAGAAACTAATTTAAACTTGCACATGTACTTTCTGGTGACTTGTACTATAATATGCCAAAAAAAAATCAGAATTGGCTGAGAGCCATTTTCGCATGTATTTGGTGCGGGGTTCTTTGTTGGGAATTTCAAAATGAAGATTGTTGGTGAAATTAAAGTATGTACAGGAAAGAATCAAAGAAATGGTACCTTCATTCTGAAGATAATCAGAATGAAAGTCTCAAAACCCTTCAGTACTCCATTAGACGAAAATTTCAAGTTAAATAAGGCTGATTGAAATTATGTTATGCTTATCAAGAGCTTATTGGCGCTTTGATGTATCTGCTACTTCACAACCTCCCTAAGATATCCTTCGAGACACGGTTTTCAAGTCAGCGTAGAGAGCCTTACGATTTCGTGAAGGATCTGTGGATTATTGTCTATGTTTTCAGAAGACGGGAAAGTCCATTCAAAGTTACATGGATGCTGATTGGAGTGGCTGCATTGAAGATCGACATTCATAAACCAATTCGGTGTTGATTTCTGCTGATGCAACTATCAGTTGGCAGTCCAGAAGGTTGAAAAGAACCGTTGGCGCGGCCAGTTGAAAAACTGGATTTTAAAATGTATTCATTGATTCTGAAATTTCCATAATTTAATCAAAATAATTATGTGTCAGAAAATTTTAATTGGAAAAAAGGCATTTTTTTCAATGTATAAACCTCAAACTTCATCAAAAGTTGGAGAGGGATTCAAATCTTCCAAAATGCTTCCTAATATTTCTATGTAATCAGATGTAACGGGTTTTTCTAGGGTCGTGAACAATAACTATCATCCCTAGAATCATAACTTCATTCATGACGCCAAGACACTTCTTTCAAACTATTTATAAACTCAATTATATAGTAGTTTACTGTACCTACCAGGGGTAGCAACAGATGGAGATACGGAATGTCCAGGTATGTAGGCTTTGAAGACTGGATTCCGGTTGCTTTTGATTGCACGGACAGTCAGACAGAACTGCCGTTATCTTAAATTGAACACATTTCAGATTTTATAGTTAATATGCTGCCAAAAGGAAAGGTACTCTCCATAGAAGCTTTCGAAGGTAACCACAATATAACAATTTTATTTAAATAGTAACTTAGTCAATTTTTACAGTTTTAAATTTATTACAAACGTTTACCAGAACGTCAATAACATATTTCATTCATTCAATTGGATAGGATAGGTGTATCGAAACATTAACTCAGTTGATTTTCACAATTGAAGAGTGTAGGTTCTAAAGGGCCCAAGTACCAAAAACGTTAATCCGAGATAATCAGAAAAAACCTTCTTGAGCAATTCATTGTTATCATGTTAGCTGTAAATTATTGTTCTGTAATAAAGCAACTTCCTATTAGTATAAGCCATGAGAAAAACTAACGAAAAAATTTACGTTAACTACAAAACATAACATTGAAAATATAAATTGGTGAAAGGGTCCAAGTACATATTCTTGAAATGAGTCTTAGTGACAGTACATATACTGTTGGTCGAACGACCTATGTTACATTATACAAAGGAGCAACATTATTCGAAAACTAGTGAGTTTTATCGTAAAACAAATATGGTCACATTAAAAATACCAAACTAAATGAAACAATGGTTTGATTAGGTCTCCTGTGTTAGTTGAGAGGTTTTGTCAATCAGATCCTCATAAAATCGATGATGTTTCAGTGGTATATATTCTTGAATAGCTCTCAAATCATTCAGTTTCTTTGAGGTTGTACGATTTTTACATTCCAGGGAAGGCATTGGAAGGGAGCAGATATCCTGGATACATTTTCTCTTCTTGAGTACATTACATCTTGCTCAATCTCCACTTTCTCTGAAAGTGCGTTTTATCTGTAGCTTTGTCGTATTCATACAGGCATATGTGATCTTTGAAAGCAGCCTCAACAATTTTTACCAAATGAAATGTATTTTTGTGACGAAGGAGCATCTGGTTTTTGTTTTGCCCAATGCAGTTGTCACTCCATATGGTTAGTTTAGTTTCCGTTGCCAATGTAACTTTCAAGATAGCAAATGCAATTTCACAACCTGCTCGTCCTGTTAGCGACTCATTCCAAAGACACATAAATGCAGTATTGTTATCTGCCACATGTATGCCCAAGTTATAACATGACATTTGACGGCTGTAGAATATGTCAGTATGCGTGAGGGTGGTATAAAAATCACCTCCAAATCTATTGAAACTACCAAAGTGTCAGAAGTTGGTTTTTGTGATTCGGTGGTATTATTTTGTAGCACTTCTCTGGCTTGTTCAGCTTTTCGATGGTGTCACTCAAGTTTCATTTTGAAAGTACTTTGTGCTACAGGTATCCGATCGTGGTTCTCCAAAACGCACTTGTGGAAAATGTTTATGGAATGTGTCCGAAAAGAATCTGTAATTATCTGGACTGTCAGGATACGAAGGCATATACAGCACGCGCCATCTTTTGCACACTAGCTACACACCTAAATATACGCTGACACTTAGTACCTCTGCCATATTATCAGGCATGGAGATAGACCCTTTCTACACGTACAACTCAAAACGACTGATACAGCACTTAGACCCTTTAGAACTTACACTCTTCAATTTTTGAATTTATAACCAACGCTTATGAAATCTTCAATATAATAAGTTTATCGAAATATTAGATTTTTGCTGTACAAGTATCGGGAGAATAATTTATATTCTGAATTCTTTCTACGACGATTGCCTTCACTCAGTCAATGCCAGAATTTGAGCTTCCGTAAAAACTGACATACTTACGGAAAACAAACTCCAATCTCAATCCGGACTCAAACCCAGAGTTTCGGTGGTCAACCGCGAATCACCGAGCTCCCGTTGATGGGTCTCAGCACACAAGAACAACGAGCTAGATGTGATACATAGTTTATATACTACGAACAAAATGCAATATCAAACTTCTATGAATTATTCTTCCCTCTCAACACCTGTTACAGTTGGAAGAGTAAATTTACAGTAATTATAATAGAATCAATAACTCGTGAAAGTCACGGGACTGGTATATTTTACACTTATGCGATTCAATTATTTCCACAGCTGAATCGTACTTTCAATGAAATATTTACAATACACGAAATAAAATCAACTAGGCGTTTCGCCAACCTGATAAACCCAAACGATTGTCAAACACAGTAGGAAAAAATATATATACACAAGCGAAACATGATTATAAAGGTGTCTTACTGACACGATCAAATCAACAGGTTATCAACGGTTCATACACAATGTTTCACTTACGTTACCTCACTACTCAAACAAGAACAGAACAATTAAAGTCACTTGTTCTCGGACTGGAAGGAAAGAGCACCTGCTCCCAGACGGGAAGTAAAGAGCTTCTTCAGGTGGGAATATCTCAACATAAAGAAGCTGTTGTATAGGGAAACACGCGTAGTGGTTTCGGAAACCCAGTTTAGTGAAAATCATTTAGTGAATTGAGTGTCTTTTGTTTACCTTAGAGTGGTGGATCATTTCCACAAATACCTATATGACCCCCATAATGCGGCTCTTAAGTGCGTACCGGAGATGAAAAACCCAGAAGGACAAGTAGCTAGAAGTATAGGAAAGCTAAACCAGTACCATTTCAAAATCAAACATCGCCCAGGATGATTTAGAAGTAATGAGGGTGCCTCAGCTGGGAGACCGTGTCCAGAGGCATGTACGCATTGTCAGCGTTTTGAATGCCATGAAGGGGTCGCCGATATTAGACATACAAGACTGTTAACAGGTGACGAATGGACTACCTCCCAACATGAGACAGGACCAAGGAAACGATCCAAACATTCTACATCGGAAATATGACAGAACTGGCAGACCCCTTCGAGAGATATTTTGGACAGGCATTCGATCTTTGAGGCAAATGTGTACAATGGGATACCCTGGTAGTGAAAAATGGACTAATCCAACGGGTATGGAAATCAGCTGATGGGAGGCCGCCAATTTCACAACTGGTTGAAACTGAACACTGGAATATGGCAGATACATAATTTCTATAATTCAAACCAACTTCATTCTCGTCTCATTTTCATCATTATCATCGGTTTCATTTCTAATTTTTTCCTTCATTCAGGTTCTGGTATAATTCGTTGGAAATCAGATCGTCCATGCACATATTATGTAAGACGCAGCACGCTCTTGCGGAGTGGCAAATGAATTCAATTTTTCTGTTCTTAGATAGTACAGTTGAGAAGCCCTAAAGTATATTCAACGAACACTCTGCACATCTCTAAATGGAGTTGACTCATTGCTGGCAAACCATAGAAGACCAAAATGCAGTTTTCACGGCCTATTCTTTCAAAGCCTGTATCTTTTTTGGAATAATATTCCAAAGCTTCAAACTGTCCTCTGAGTCTATTCACAATATTTCTAGAAACCCTGAAAAGGAAAAAATACTGTAATATACTTATATAATATAAGCATTTTAGGAAAAAAAAATTAGTAAATATATTCCACCCTAGCTTGTAGCTAGATTTTCAACATTTTGTACAGAGCACTGATATTTTCTAAGGCAATCACTATACACATTGATCATAGAAAAAGAAGAAGCAATGCTATACATAAATTTTGAATTTTGACACCCACCTGAAATGTTCAATGAATTGTCTATCTGAATATCAACGTAACTTTCATTTTTAGGTTTGTCTAACAAAAGTTCGGGAATCATCACATTGGGTACAATATTTTCAGCAAGGAACTCTTCACCACTACTATCATATGAATGCACGAACTCCATAATTCATTTAATGGATGAATAAAAAGATCAAATTAGGTTTAATGTTTTCAACAAATTCTGCAAATACGGCAAATTCTGCTTATGAGCATGCGTCAAAAAAATCCCAATACGGTTCTTGCTTGAGGAGAGGTACTGATTTCGGATAGTTCTAGGACCGTCCCAGAACAATTCTGAAAAAACCCAAACGCGTAACAAGTCAGTCCTAGAACAGTTCAACAAAATCCGAACGCGACCAATTGTACTGCGCAAACTCCTGACAGTTCTAGAACAGTAATTGTTAGTACCCGAAAGAAACTATTAACTTCCTCTGAATACATTTCAATCTCATTATATACTATGTACAACTTATAAGCCTGACTATACAGTACATTCCATTCAAAACGAGCCACCCTGAATAAATTTTGGTACAATGATTTTCAGGAAAAATAAAAAAACACATCAACAATAGTATACAGGGAGACACATTTTGACATATTCACATTTGATGTTACTTCCACTATCGCACCCCCAGAGCATGTCACCATTTTTTTTCAATGGATCACATTATCAGATGCTCCAAGATGAGCAGATTTCAACAAAGTATAAAACATATGGTCTGACGCATATGGTTCGGGAGCTACAAATTATTTGGTTGAAAACGAGCCACCCTGAATAACTTTTGAAACAATGATTTGCAGTAAAAATAAAAAAACAGGTCAACAATTCATACAGGAGGCCACATTTTGAAATATTCGTTTTGGAGACAAATGAAGCAATAAATCAGAAAAAGATATTTTTATTGAATTTTTGAATCAAAATCTGATGACTTGACAATGAGAAGAAGAAAAAATTCTATAGTAAATGTTCAAAAACTTTTCCACCAACTTCCATACAATGGTACAAACTAGCTTCCATTGCCGCCCTCACATGGTTGAGAATCTCGGGAGTTATTTCTCTGCAATGCCTAATGATCTTCTTTCTCAAATCTTCTAATGTTGTTGATTCTATCTCATACACTTCAGACTTCAAATGACCCCATAGAAAGAAATCTACAGGAGTGAGATCCGGAGACCTTGGTGGCCATTCTGTAGGACCTCGTCTGCTAATCCAGCGACCAGGAAAATGATCATTCAAAAATTGTCGCACTGGAGCTGCATAGTGAGGAGGTGCACCATCCTGCTGAAAAATTATTTCTTGTTCGAATAAATCCATATCCTCCTCAATTCCCCTATTGATGCACGGTATTATTCGATTCTCCAACATATCCAAATATTTCTCACCAGTCAAATTACCATTGATAAAAAAAGGTCCTATTATGTGGTCACCTAAAATTCCTGCCCAAACATTTAGTTCTTGAGGTCGTTGGGTATGAACTTGACGGTATAAATGAAGATTCGTATCACTCCAATATCGACAATTTTGCCGATTCACCTCTCCATTCAAACTAAACGTACTTTCATCCGAAAAACAAATTTTATTCAAGAAATTCGGATGCAAGTGGATCCGTTCAGTGAGACTTTCACAAAACTCGATACGTCTAGCGAAATCATCTCCGTTCAATTCATGAACTAGTCTTATCTTATATGGATGAAATTTGTACTTATGGAGGATCCTGAAAACATTTGTACGACTGATTCCTGATTCTCGGGATAACTTAGTAAACGTGCCCTAAAACTGCAATAGAAATAGCTTCATCGTTGACAACTCCTGAACGGTTATGCTTTTCATTGCTAACAGATCCAGTTTCCATAAATTTGTTCAATAATTCCGAAACGTATTTGTGTCGTACATTTTTTCCTGGATGATTATCATTGAACATACGGGCAGCAGCTCTAGCACTATTTCCATTCTGGTAGTACAAACTCACTATTTCAATCCGTTCTCGAAGCGTATAAACCATTGCTTCTCAAGAATTCACAAAAACAGAAACACCAATTGTAACTTCACCCGGTTGGTAATCGTTATTGTAGAATGAGACAAATACAAAATGAAGAGAATATCGAATTCAAACTAAACTAGGCAGAATAAGACTTTTTTGAAGTATACTTCAAAAAAACACCTATGAAACCTAGGTAACAGATTGTACAGAAGTTCATTCAGGGTGGCTCGTTTTCAACCAAATAATTTGTAGCTCTCGAACCATATGCGTCAGCCCATATGTTTCATACATTAACTCTTATACGGAGTGCTGTATTTTGGATAACTTCTAGTTTTTTGATTGATGATTTACTTGCCGAGGCATATGCTATCGATCCGTAGTCGATTTTGGACCTAATCAGGGATCTGTAGATTCGAAAAAGTGTTGTTGTGTCAGCACTCCATGTTGTGTGGGACAACTTCCTCAGTAAGTTTATACCTCCCTGGCACATTCTGATGAGGTTGTGGATGTGTGCATTCCAATTCATTTTTTGATGGAAACACATCCCGAGAAATTTTATTTCGTCAACATATTTCAGATTTTTTTCCGTGGAGTTTTAGCGTTGGTTGATCTCTGATATCTATTTTCGAGAAGACCTTGGTTTTTTCTGAAGAGAAAGTGAAACCTGTTGATTTAGACCAGATCTCTAACTGTTGTAGATGATGTTGTAGTATAGATTTCATCGTTTCAATATTTTTCCCTTTGATAAATATAATGAGGTCGTCAGCATAGAGTCGTGCTTTTACTGGTAGTTCTACATGTTCTATTATCTGGTTGATTGCAGTGAGAAATGATGTTGCACTAATAATTGAGCCTTGTGGTGTACCGTTTTCTTGGATTTTTGAATTTGATATTTCTCCATTAACTCTTACTCGGAAACACCTATTTTCAAGGAAATATTTTATAAATGCTAGTGTATTGCCTTGAATATTCCATTGACGTAAGGTTTTTATAATGTTATATCTCCATGCCGTGTCATAGGCTTCCTCTAAGTCGAAGAATATACATATACATTGTTGTTTGTTCGAGAATGCTGCGCGTATTTCCGACTCTAGGTCTATGATATTGTCTATGGTAGATCTGTGCTTTCTGAAGCCGCTTTGTTCTTGCCGTAGTAGATTATGGGTTTCTATGTGCCGAACCAGTCTTCTATTAACAATTTTTTCCATTAATTTACAGAGACTATTTGTTGAAGATATCGGTCTGTATGAATCTGGGTGTCGTTTGGGTTTATTTGGTTTTGAAATTGGTACCACAGTAGCTTCTTGCCACTGACAGGGAAACTTCTGTTGGGTCCATATGTCATTTATAGAGATATCTTCTAGCCGTCTCAGGGAGGTTCTGTAGGAAAATAGATGGTATTCCATCCGGCCCAGGGGAGGTATTTTTCAAGTCAATCAATGCGTCTTCAAATTCATTTCAAGATATTTTGATATTTAAGGGTGATGTATCGTTTCCGTCTATGACAATGGGGTTGTTTTTATCTTCCTTGTCTTTCATCAGGTTGAAGTCTGGGTCATAGTTCCTTCTGCTCGAATGATTTTCGAAGTTATTTGCTAGTGTCTCTGATATATCTTTGTTGTTTTCTATTGTATTTCCTCCATGTATAAGTGAATTTATGCCTATATATGATTTTTTTCCATTAATTACATTAACTTTTTTCCATACTTCTGCCATCGGTGTTGATGAATTTATTTCTGATACATAGTGTCTCCAGGATTCCTTCTTGCTTTTTTCAACCATATATCTTGCTTTTGCTCTTAGACACTTGAATATAATCTGTAGTTTTTGGGTCTTATGTCGTTTGAATCTGTTAAAGGCATTCTTACTTTCTTTGATAGCTTTGTGGCATTCGTTGTTCCACCATGGTACCGGAGGGTGTTTTGTGAGGTGTTTAGTTTTTCCTATAGCTTTTTCTGCAGCTTCTGTTACTAAGTTGAAAAAGTGATTTCATTTTTGTTCTATGTCATCACCTGCTTCAGTGTAAGTTTCTATATTGGCTTCAATATATGTTGAAAAGGAGTTCCAGTTAGCGTTCTTTAAGTTTCATCTCTGGAACGGCGTTGTTGTTGTGTTGTATCCATCGAGAGTGAGTTTGATGGGAAAATGATCGCTCCCATATAAAAATGGTAGTACTTCCCAAGATGTTGTGGTCAGGAGAGTCGGATCGCATATACTCAGCTGTAGTACTTCCGTCGAAGGAGTTAAATCTCGTATGATCGCCATTATTTAGTATTGATAGATCGTAATGTTGAATTGAATTTGCTATTGTTCGTCCTCTGCGGTTTGAATTGTTACTTCTCCAGATGATATTATGGCCATTGAAGTCCTCAACTATAATTCTAGGCGACGGTATTTATTCTAAGAGGTTGTTTAGTTCTACCTGAATGACATCTCGGTTTGGGGGAATATAGACATTGCATATATTTAGGGTGTGGTGGGCTCGGATTGTGATAGCTACTACTTCTAACAATGTGTTGATGGCTAGTGGTTCCACATCGACTTCTAGTTTTGTGTAAATAGCTACGCCTCCGCTTGCTCTTTCTTGGAATTCTCTGTTGCGTATAAAGCTGGTGAAATTTTTTTGGTTTGTGTTCTCGGTCGTTTTTGAAATTGGTTTCCACTAAACATATTATTTCTGGGTTTTGTTCCGAGATGAGGACTTGTAGCATTTCTAAGTGGCAGAAATAACCGTTGATATTCCATTGTAGAATACTTTTGAAAGCCATTGGAAATATAATAAGAGGATACTAATATCTTGAGATGAGTCGCTCTCTCCTTCTGTTAGGGTGCTGTCGACGTACTTCAGGATTTTTTTGCGGAGATTGGTACATCGTGTTTTTATACTTCTTTCCATAAGATAAGGGTATATTTTCTCCAGCATATTGCATGAAGGCAGTAGTTCTTTGGTGTAATCCAATGCTATTTGTTCTGGTTCGGATGAACCGACTGTGTTTTCAAATAGGTCAGCAACTTGTTGATAATTTAGAATGAACGGTGGGGAGTGTGATTCGATGAACTCCTTTGCTGGTGTTATCATTTCTAATATTGGTCTTTGAGATTTTTCATCGATTGTTATATGTTTAGCCTTTTTGAATTTTCTATTATCTGGTTTGGGAAATATGTTATCTATAGTTTTTTCTTGGTTGGGTTTACTTTCAACTGGAGGTGTTAGAATTTCTTTCAGGTTCTTCTTTGATGCTATTTGTTTATCGTTTTGTTTTTTTGTGGTTGTAGCTTTTATTGTTCCTATGTTTTGATTGACTTCAGGGGGAGTGGTCTGAGGGGTATCGTTTTCCAACAGATGTTCTGGTATTAGTCTGGGTATTTCTATATTCGAAGTCCTTTGAATATTTTCCGGATTTTCTTCTTGTGCTGGGGTATTGATATTTGTTGATTCGACTGATGGGGGTTGTGAGGTTATGTTTGTGCATTGAGATGCAACATGGCCGACTTGTTTACAGTTGAAGCGATTCATGTTATCTTGTGAGATATATATGCGATAGGATGTATTTTCATGGGATATGAAGAGTGATTCCGGGAGTGGTATAACAGTGGGACTAATGTATAATTGACGACGAAAACTCAAGATGTGGCTGTATTCTGGGTCGGACACACCAATCTTCAAAAATGAAGTTATACTAGGTTCAGTCCTAATTTTCTCAGTTCAATTTCTATAATGTTATGTGGTATCGAGGGACTAATGTTTGATAGAACCAACCTGCTGGGGTGATTAAACGTCGAGCTTGGATTTGTTGGTTGTTTATTGTGATGGCGCCATGTTGGATCATGAAGTTTTCGATTGAATCTTTGTTGGATAGGTATATACATATTCTACTGTTGGATATTCTAGAGGAAAAAATAATATTTCTTGGATGTACAATCGTTCCTAACCCGATAATATATTCCTGTAATTTAATTCCTTCAATGGAAGTGAAAATTATTGCTTGCTCTCTGGATGGAAATTGTTGTTGGGTGACTGCTGCAGAATAAGTTCTGTTTTGTGAGCTGATGGTGTGTATTCCAAAGATTTCATTAGTGGGTACATTTCTTGGAGGATCCCTGTAGTCAGGAATCTCCATTTGGTTATTTTTCATGGCGTTTGTATCTGTTTCAGTATCATTAGAAATAATACAGAGACGGCCCTGTCTCCGCACTACAACAGAATGATAAGTAAGATATATCCCGCAGTGTTTTTATTGCTACTCTCTGTGCCGATGTATGGCAAAGATGATTATGGTACTCACAGTTGGATGGAGTTGAAAACACTTGCTTGTGTGGCACTAGATAGTTTTTTATTTTATTTACTTTCAGTATAACTCACTATATTCAGTAAAATTCAGGATCTAACTATGGATACGTTTCGCTGTATCTCCGATCAGGTCCGGACTCTCCTGGCATAACTATTGTTAAAATTTAAAATATCCAGGACATACATTGGAAAATAAATATTTTGTTTCATGCATTTTTATCAATCATGAACAATTTTCCTTTTTTAATTTCTCTAGAAAAATAATAATTAAAATTCAATTATATCCATAATGCACCACCTTTTGTAATTTTCATAATAAATATCCATCATGTCGGACTTTTTCTTTAATAAATTTGAGAGTAGTAAAACGTTATTTTCAAAATTCGATATATCGAAACGGTTAAATTTAGGATATAATGTGCTGGATCAATTTTATTAGGAATTCTGAGAAGAATTGAAATATCAAATAATATACAGAGTGTTCCATTAAAGAAAAAGCAACTTTGTTTCATCATGACTTTTTGACTGATCCTGTATACTTAATTTTCTTGATTGTAATAGATTTTTGAAAACCCTGAAACTTCAGTAACCTGACATTTTTCGTTTGCTATCTTACTTTATGAGATAATCGACCGTTTCCATACATATCAGCGACCAGGTATAACCTTTCTCAGTATTAGGGGACATTATTAGGTAATAATTCAGAACCGAATTCTTGTACATTTTTCTGAATTCATCAATGAAGTGTTTTAATCCATTATTTTCAATTATTGGTTTAAGTCTTCTTTCATCAAATGAAGATTAATCTTAATGTATGTTGAAATCAATATGACCAGTATTTAATTTAATAATTTCTAACGATAGCACGACGAATGATTGGAGTTTTGTAAGTTTCAATGAACACCCCCTACTTGAGTTACACCATTTTATTTCCCTGTATATATAATTCATCGTCATTGATTTCTTCAGTTATAGTCTGGTTAACAAGTGCTTTTTAGGTCAAATTTTTTTCGCATTCTCCGAAAATTATGATTGAGGTCTCATTCGATTCGAAATGGTATGTAGATATTTTGTGAGAAAATGCTAAGGCCGCTCGCAAAAATTGCAATAGTTATAAACAATTGAGTGAAAAAAAAAGTGGTTTGGTTTTTCGCCAATATCTCAGAAACTATCCGAGATAATTCAAATTTGAAACAAAATGCAAAAAGAAGAGGAAATTTCCTAAGAAAAATTCCCGGAACTGTAGGACCAATATTTATAATTTTCCCAGAGGGTTGAAAATACGCCCGAAAACGGGTACTCCGGGACGTGGCTTGCGCAAGCCACGTCCCCTTCGGACCTTTAATGAATAAATATTATTTAAACTCATCAAATATGAAAATTAAAAATTGAAAAAATTCAGGCGTTTGCAGGATAGATCGCGATTTTTCAATAAGTTATCCATCAGTTAATTAACAATTTTTTGTAGCACGAACATTAACATTGCAAGTGCGATAATTATTAAACTATCAATCTGAGAATGTTTTCCTTTCGTGGAGCTATTTTTCAAAGGTCTAAGAATAAATTCCCGTTCGAAAAATTGGAAAATTGTCAATTTTTGTTTTGTTATTAACAATTTACTGAGGTGAAAAATTATAAAGCTTCATTGAACATTGAAAAAAACTTTTTTTTCATAATATTATTATTGATCCGTTTTCTTATGATCAGAAACTACTTACAAATGATTTTCAGTAATTTTTATTTTCTATTGTTTGAAAAATTGTTATAAACAAATGCGTTGTTTGTGAGATAATTGAAAAAAAAATTATTATAACAAAATCTTCGATGATAATTATGATTTTCCAAAAAAAAAAACATTTCTTAGAAACAAAATGTATTCTTGAAAACGCATTTATAAATAACAATTTTTTACCATTTTATAAAATTAAAAAAAATTTTTTAATCATTATTTGTCTTGGTCTTCGATATTAAAAAAAACGATTATTATTTAAATTTTCATTGTTTATTTAATAAACAATTTGTTACAAACAAATGAATTATCTCTTTGTATTTTTTTTCTTTCTCCACTTAAAAAAACAAAAACAACCATGTATTATTAAAAATATATATATATATTTTTTATTGAACTTTAAATTTTCTGTTCTCTTTCATTTCACCACTCTGACCTGGTTTTTTATGTTTAATTTTATTATAACTTCTCAACTAATGGAGATACAACGAAAAAATTTGACACTTATTTATTCTTTATTAATTAAACAACAAATTAAGCCAAAAATGAAAGAGAACAGAAAATTTAAAGTTCAATAAAAAATATAATTTTTTTTTCTAAAAATAATACATGGTTGTTTTTGTTTTTTTGATAGAAAAAGAAAAAAAATACAAAGATATAATTCATTTGTTTATAACAAATTGTTTATTGAATAAACAATGGAAATTTAGATAGTAATCGTTTTTTTTAATATCGAAGACCAAGATGAATACTGATTTAAAAAAAAATGTTTCCCTAATTTTCATGACAAGTGGTAAAAAATAATTGTTATTTAACAAATGCGTTTTAAGCAATAATTTTTTCTTTAATGGTTTTTTTAAATCATAATTATCATCAAAGATTATTTAATACATTTTTTTTCAAATTATCCCATAAACAACGTATTTGTTTATAACAACTTTCTAAACAATAGGAGATAAAGATTATTAAAAAATTTTTTGAAGTAGCTTCTGATCATAAGAGAACGGATCAATAATAATATCATGAAAAAAAGTTTTTTTCAATGTTTAATGAAGCTTTATAATTTATCACCTTAGTAAATTGTTAATAACAAAACGAAAATTAACAATTTTGGAATTTTTCCAACGAGAATCTATTCTTAGACCTTTGAAAAATAGCTCCACGAAAGGAAAACATTCTCAGATTGATAGTTTAACAATTATCGCACTTGCAATGTTAATGTTCGTGCTACAAAAAATTGTTAATTAACTGATGGATAATTATTGAAAAATCGCGATAAAAATTTTTGGACCACAGATTATTGTTCATTGATCTATCCTGCAAACGCACGAATTTTTTCAATTTTTAATTTTGATATTTAATAAGTTTAAATAATATTTATTCATTAAAGGTCCGAAGGGGACGTGGCTTGCGCAAGCCGGAGTACCCGTTTTCGGGCGTATTTTCAACCCTCTGGGAAAATGATAAATATTGGTCCTACAGTTCCGGGAGTATGAAATTTCTTAGGAAATTTCCTCCTCTTTTTGCATCTTTTTTCAAATTTGAATTATCATGGATAGTTTCTGAGATATTGGCGAAAAACCAAACCACTTCTTTTTTCACCTAATTGTTTATAACTATTGCAATTTTCGCGAGCGGCCTTAGCATTTTCTCAAAAAATATCGACATATTTACCATTCCGAATCGAATGACACCTAAATCATAATTTTCGGAGAATGCGAAAAAAATTTGACCTAAAAAGCACTTGTTAACCAGACTATTACAAATGTTTCTGATAAGCACAGCACTGAATGATACGTCACATACACCAGTACTGAAAAATAAAACTGAAGTCATTTGGGTGTCGAAAATGATTAGAGGTTGAAAAAAGGAATGTGGGATCCATATTAAAATTCCATGTGCACTAGCTAATATGTTTTATTATCTCAACGTTGAAAAGCGAGTAGTTTTTATTTGAAATTGTTTTTACGAGAATTTCCCAAATTTCTATCAACAAATCAAAAAATGGTATAAAAAATGGGGTTTTCTAGAATACCACGCAGGCTTCCTTTCAATTTGAAACTGAGAAGTTAAGAGACAATTACGTTAAGTATACATAATCGCAACAAAGATTATGGTTAGCAAAATTGACGTCATTTTGACCTTAGAATAGGTTGGCGATGAATTTAGCGAAGGTGTATTTTAAATAATTTTTTCGTCAGATTCATCGGTATTGAAAAAGAAAATGTGATTTGAGATTCGGAAATTGGGATACCAAAACATTTCGAACAACAGATCGATAACATAAATAATTAAAAACCAAAATTTTTTATCGCCTGAAATCAACTATAAGAAATAACAAAAGTGAGGAAGGATATTTTTTAATACCGTCTGCACTATTATGGATTATCTTCAATTAACTTACGTTGAGAAACAAAAAATGTTAGCGTGCTATTAAAACTGTATTTCGCAAATTTCTTGCTTCGGATAAAAAAAAGCGTATAAAATAGTATGACCTTCTCGAAATCTATGCGGACAAAGCAGCGGATATAAGCTAGTGCCTTATAAGGATTGATGAATGGAGAGCTACCCATTATTTTTTTTTTATTATTGAGTTTCATAGCGAAGCGAACTTAGCAGCCACAGTTAGCAGGCATAATATCTGAACTCGGTACAGTGGAGTAGTATTTCAATATTTACTGGTTAAAGACAGTTATTTCCCTTGAATAAATATGCAACTCCTCATACTCAAGAATGCATCATTCAAAATGAGAAAGTAATATAAAAAAACAAGTAGAAAAAGGCAATCGTGATTTCAGAATGATGCCAAATCGTGGGTTGACTATAATATTATTCTAATAAAACTATCTTTGGGCCAATTTATGGAAAGAAAATCTAAAATTTTAATTCAAATGTTATTAATATTGCATACAAAACTGTTAACAATTTTGATGAATCCACTAAAAACAATGGAGATAATACCAAAAAATCTAAAAAACCAGGAGTTTACAAATTTACTTGTGCTGCTTGTGCAAGTTCTTATATAGGCCAAATAGACAAAATATCTAATAAAAAGCGAATATCCGAACATATAAAATGTTTTTTTAATGCAAAAACTACTCAATTTAACTTTTGCTGCCCTCTTTCTGACTGGAGAGTGTTGTTTTTCTAATGATTTCAAAATATAACATGTAGAAATTTTACTTTCCAAAAAGTTTTGGAATCGACGAATACAAATTCCCAAAATTTGCATAGTGAACAGATCAATTCAAATAATACTCATCTGTTGAATTAGTTTATATCAAATATTATACAGGTAATGGGATATGATTCCCGTTCAATGCTGAATTATTTTTGATTTCATTCATGGCTCCTCACTATCCTGGACCTTCACCGAACTTTCCATTATTTGAAGTGAAAGCACTGTCTTTGACGTTCCAAATTTTATCTTATCAGAAGTCAAGTCAAAACCAACACTATAATAATTATAGTTATGTATTTTCTCAATACCGATTATCCTACTACCAATAATGATAACAATCCATAACACTCTTGTGAAGTGAAGTCACGAAAAATAGTCTGTCCTTTTTCAAACGGGTGCAACGAGGTCGCTGAAACCAAAATGTCAAATTCAAGATGGCCGACACAAAATGGCACACTGCTCATGTGAATGTTTTTGATCTGATTGAAATTTGGGTGCATCTAATAATGAGGTTGCCTAAAACATATGTGGTAGCGGATTTTGAGGTTTCTAAGGTATTGATCATAAATAATGTACGAAGGGTAAATTTCTGCGATACGAGGCGTGTATTTAAAATGAATTTCTTATTTTTAGCGAGAAAATCGTGGTATACTATAGAAGTTCATTCTAATTATCATCTGAGTTACTTGCATCGTCATCATCTATCATGAAACCGTCAGAGAACAGAAACATCACCATAGTGAGAAGCTTTTCCTCTGTTTTCTCCAGTAATTTCCGATACTTGAAACGTATGGATCAGATGTCAATATCATGAGTTTTCCAACGCATTGTTTTGTCTCTTGCACATTTTCGCGAAAATTTTTCTCGGTTCATTTTTACGTCTTCGTTTCTGGCTTTTTGCGCCCATTCAACGATATGAAATCCAAACATTAAAAATCTTATGAGTACCAGGGGTACAACTTTACGAATAATTGCGCGGTTTCAAGGCGGAAATTTCGGAATTTTTCAACTTCAACAGCGAACCCATTCGACAAAACTTGCAAAATTGTGTGAAATTTAATAATCAAAGTTTCATTCACCCCCAGAATCTTAGCGGAAACGGCCGAGTTCGAAGAATCTTTTAGCTGTATTTCCATCATTTCTGCTGCCCAACCCTGGTTTCGGGCAGTCAATGTGTAATTCGCTTTTATAGGCTTTCTGAATCAAATATTTACGCTGCTTCATAATATTTTCGTCTGTTTATATCCAATGTGCAAAAGGCATTCGAAACTTCGGATCCATGCATGCAAAGTGGATAAGCCGAATTTCAAACTACTTGTATCGATTTATTTTATCAATATTATTGAACTCTCTTGACGTAGCTTTGCACAAGTGACAACATATTGCAGACTTCGTCTTTATTACTGCATTCGTTACTTTTCCATTTGTCATCGTGAAAAGTATAGTAAACCCCGTACACAGAGGTAGACGAAATGACTCAGAACCCTCGTCTGAAGAAATCCAAAGGTTTTTTTTATATAAAAACTTGATACTATTCTACGTATTTTCCAACTTCGAATAGTACAGGATCTCTTGAGTTCACAACTAGTTCGAGAATGTATTATTGAAATCTATAAAAATAGCAGGTGGTTTTTGTTTCCATGTTGGAAACATGCAACTATAAAAAAATAAGGTGGTAGATGAGAAGATGAGTAAATATATTCGACATTCCTCTAACAACACCCTCCATATTGCACACAACGATTTTCACTTTAGAAAGAAATTGCACTTTCAATACACTGTTTTTTCAGGGGTCTGTGTCAGGTGGCATAGGCTACAGTGGCGCAGCATCCTTAAGACAGCTGGTGTTGAGTTTACCGCTAGATAAACCGACACAAAAACACAAAATGATTAATCGAAAAATCCTCTGATTTATGAAGTGTGATAAACACTTATGTCCCTCATAAACACGATATGCTTTCAGGAATAATATACAACATAGTTAGTCGATACTCAGCTTTTGTAAAAGAATTATGTATTTCATTTAAATCCCCAATCTACTAGGTTCGATAGGTTATGGGCCCAGATCTCTCGTAACTTGATTAATTACGGAAAGTTTTATGATTGAAGTACGCGGTAACCGCAATTCAACAAAAACAATGGACAAAACTATTGAAAGAATTAATCAGCAGTTCAATGGTGAAAGATATGGTGTATGGAAATTCCGTGTTTAATCATCACTTGCAGAATTGTAATCATCACTTGCAGAAACGTACCTAGGTGAGGGAAGAAATTCCTGGTGAACCTAGTGAAAGTTGGAGGAAACATGATTTGAGTGCAAAACGTGTTATCATAGTATACCTAAGTGATTCATGTTTGGGATTTGCAAAAATTAGTCAACCGCTAGAGGCGTATTGAATAGTCTGGAAGCCATTTATGAAAGAAGAAGTTCAGCAACTCAGTTGGCATTAAGAAAAATGCTTCCTTGTCTCAAGTTCAGAGGAGACATTAGCGTATTGCAATACACACGTTTTGATAACCTCATATCAGGATTACTCGCTACTGGAGCCAAACTGAATGGAATGGAGTATCTCATATTTTACTACTCTGCCTCCATCTTACGACGGAGTAATCACATCATTTGAAACATTAGGCGAGGATAACTAAAACATATTCTTTGTAAAAACTAGACTCCTTGATTACGAGATTAAATTCAAAGACACAACATCATCATGTCTAAAGGCACTGAATACATCAATAAGTTTTCACACCAACGAAGGAAACTCTAAATCAACTTCATATGATAAATAATTCAGAAAACAATTCCTTCAAAATGAAAGCGAAACAACACAAATCAAAAGCTGGCCAACAATATTATCCATATGAATCATCCCACATGTGGCCATTGTGGCAGAACAAAGCATTTAAAAGGGGATTTGTATTTTTCATAAACATTGAAAAACAACGCACCATCCAAACGGTTCACCCCAAACCAACACTGGATCAAGACGAAGGTTTGGCCTTTATAATGTGTCATAGTCATTCCAATACAAAAGTGTAATGAAGATGCATAATTCCTGCTGGACCTTGCAGCAACTGATCATATCGTGAATCAAGAGGACTTGTTTCCAGAATGCTACGATCTACCTGATCCCATAGGAGTCGCTGTGGCTAAAATGGCACCACTGTTACCGCAACAATAAGTGGATCTATAGATGTAACGGACAACCTGATTTTAATTCCATGTTTGCAAGAAAAGAGCATGGTGGTGATATTCGATAAAAATGGCGTAAGAATTGAAAAGAACAATGTCATCATTGCAACAGGTAAGCCCATATATGGTTTAATAGGCATAGATTCTTAAAGGCCTTAAGGTCATGGAAATATCAATAAAAAGATATGGCATTAACGAGTAGGGCATCCCGATGGCAAATCATAATAAAAATTAGAAACCGGAAATGTAGACCATATAGATAAATCCAGAAAATAATGTATTATGTGGAAGTTGTATATATGGGATATGCTATTGCTATTCTCAAAATCTAAATCGAAACACATATGGAACGACCTTTTTTTTTCATAATTCATAGTGATGTTTGTGGCCCAATATCGCCTCCCCCAATCGATAACAAAAACTGTTTACGCCATTGTAACAAGTCTACGCCACTGTGGTTTGTTTATATTGGGATGTCTAGAAACCCTGGTGTATGCACTCATATCTGAAAATGTGTGGGATCAAATGTGCGACAGATATGACCTGCTTGGTTTCTTAGATCACGACTAGTATCGAATAATTGCTGAAAAGATGGCAACAGCAAAGAGCAACTCTCCTAAGAAACGTATTCGGACAATGTTCAGTACGCTCCGAAATCGTCATAGATTTCATTTCAGCGACAAACAGTACAGATTTCTTCATTGCTACTTACCTACTTCATCTACTCGAATCGAAGCTTCGGCTTTTCGCTCCTCTGTGTCGCCGTTACTGACGAATTCATATTTTTGGTTAGATTTTAAGAAATACAATAAAGTAATTTGAATAGTTGAAACTACACAACATCCATAACAAGTATACAGGAATAAAATAAAATAAGAAGTTAACCATGGTTAACTTTTATCTTTTATTCTACTTTGACAAGTAGTTAGGCACATGTACATACTGAATAATTTAGACAAATTGACGAAAGTTGATGATAGATGACATGAAATAATAGCTATTCAGTCCTAGTATAGTTTTTGTTTTCATAATTGGAAAATGGTGTGTTCAGTACCATTTGAAAAAAATCGTTTTTGGCCAATAATGTCTTTAGATGACGAAGATTTTATAATATTGTTAGTGTTGTCAACAGTGGCTTATTTTTATTCAATAAACAATAACAGGGACCAATTTTTTAAGTATTTAATGTGAGGTAACCTCAACATAAAATCCCAAATTTCGGTTGACAGCTTCTTACTTCTTACATTAATTTACTGAGCTCTATAAACACTCTGGAAAATTATTTTTTCTCATTTTACTTTATTTTATTTCTTATTTTATTTTACGTGGTGTATAAACTCACTTTTATAGTGAGATTATACAGCAAATAAAATAAGAAATAGAATAAAGTAATTCAAAAAGTTAAAACTACACAACATACATAACAAGTTTATACAGAAATGAAATAAGAAGTAATATAAAATAAGAAGTAAAATAAAAGATGGTTAACTTTTATCTTTTATTTTACTTTGACTAGTTGTTAGGCGCATGTACATACTGAATAATTCAGACAAATTGACAAAAGTTGATGATAGATGACATGATATAATAGCTATTCGGTCCCAGTATATGGTTTTGTTTTCATAACTGGAAAATGGTGTGTTCAGTGCCATTTAAGAGATTTTATAATATTGTTAGTGTTGTCAACAGTGACTTATTTCTTATTAAATAAACAATAACAGGCCCCAATTTTTCAAGTATACATCATTGAAATTGAGGTAACCTAAACATAAAATCCCAAATTTCGGTTGACAGCTTCTTACTTCTTACATTAATTTACTCAGCTCTATAAACACTCTGAAAATGATTATTTCTCATTTTACTTCGTGCTGTATAAACTCACTTATTAGCAATTTCACTCATTTGCATTGATGCGGCAAAAAAATCGGCAGCCTAGACTGACCACACAACATACAAACACGATTCATTTCAATGATACAAAACATTGGTAATTATAACTGAGTGAATGTTCAAATAGTTTTGTAGAAATATCACAAATCATAACCCTAATTGGATTGAAAAGCATTCAAATTTTTCAATTGATTGGAAGTTTCATAAGTGACATGTCCATATTCCACATCAATGGGCATTATGCCTGAGGTTGGCGAATGCATTTTGTAATGGGGGAACAGATCTGATGCGTTGAACTATGTCAATTTGTCACCGTCTATTGTAAAAAATTTGAAGTAGAAAATCTCTACTGAAAATTCTAAACAAAATCGAATCAGTGCATACACCAGGGTTTCTAGGAATCTTAGTTTATATCTATGGAAGACAGTTGCTAGATGTGATGGTATGCACTAAGCAGAAGGCAGAATGTATCAACTAGGGTTGCAAGCTTGGCGTATTTGCTTTAAGTTCTTGTAAAAACTTCGAGTTCGAGTAGTGATTATCACTAGAAAAGAATCAATTCTATTCCATATCATACAGTCCACTCAAGATCCAACATGGACCAATCGAACCGAATTAATTAGTGTGTGCGATTAAAAACAATCCATCGAAGCAAGCATGGTGTTACGCACAGAACTCATAGAACTAGAAGGAAAAATAAGTGGGAGGAATTGATATGATTCATAACCACATGTATAGATGGGACACACGTAATCATGCGCATATCATCAACAACATTGCCAGTTCATGTACTTATACGAGAATTCAATATAATGGCATCATGATGTAATGTATTTTCATTATATCCCCTTTAAACGATCCGGAACTACTCGACTATCGATTACTCAGGATCCTTTAGTTCTTCTGTCATATGTATTCAGAAGATAATATACAAGTTAAGTGGAGCACGTAACAACTGATGAAATCGTAATAAGAATTATGATTTCCTACAAACTCATTTGGCAACGCTGTTTACATCAACACCTGTTTTTTAGTAGTTGTTAATTTGTTAATTTGTGTTTTGATAGGATATTTGATCTACTGAATTCTAGAAATCAATTGGGCAAATTCTACAAGGTTCCAATAAAGGAAGGCAACAAAGATTTCTGGAATCCTTTAGGATACCTACTTGAAAAGTCTCAAACTACTGATGCTGGACTCCAATTTTGGATTTCTCCATCACAATAAATTCAATTATTGGAATGTGTGAAGAGTACATTGACAAACATCAACATGTTGAAATACATGTTAACTTAACATTCCAAGTACTAATGTATTTTATAAAAATAATTATTAACTTTTCAGGGAAAGAAATGGTTCGAATAAAAACCCAACAGAATATCAGTTTTATTACACCGATGCTGATGTTGTAACACGATTCAGAAAATGTTTAAGGAAATTGTTTTACTTAGGACAATACTTCCATTTTAATAAATTCCCAGAAAAAACCTGCCTGAAATAACACTGCATGAAATGCCTTTAATTAAAAAATATAATTTAGATATTAATGATAGGATTATTGACAATGAAGAATTTCAAGGAAGATTCAATTCCTTCCTACATTATCCAACTTGACAGAAAATGTTGATACATTGCAGGTTTTGTAGTGAAGAGCATAAAAAAGTAATAAAGTGTAAGGTGTTCCTTTCCGTACTGGAAGAAGAAAAAAAGCAAGTGCAGATCTTGATTACTTCAAATTATTACATATAAAATACAGAACTGCCTCTTTTTCTGGATTAATCAAGTCTTTTGCAGATGTTGTGCAGTGTTGTATGTTTACAGAGAGAAAAATCAAGCAGATAATGGCGGAAAAAAAAAGGATGTTTTTGTAGAACTATTTTGGGATTTTTTTTCGAAGATAAAAACATTGTTTTCTAAATTAGATAAGCATGTTTTTGATATAGCTACGAGATGTAGCACAAAATGAAAGTGATAAAATGTATTATACAAATTTACGTTAAAATACATTACCATAGTGTTTGTTGCTTGGTTGCGAACAGAAAATGTATGGAAAGAACTGAATAGGAAGAAGCTATCATAAATTATACTTATTTTCGTGCATCAAAAAGTACTAGTAACTTAAAAATTAATGAAAAATCAACTTCATTAGTATAGGTACCTCTGAAATTCTAAATCTGAGTTGTCCATTGGATGACAATTAAATATTCCCAATGGTTTTTTAAGAGTGCGCGCGCGTGGGTAATGAATTAAGGAGTCTTGTCTAACCGACAAGTAGAATCTCCAAGATAAGGGCTGAGTCTCGAAAGATTGCAGCATGAAAACAGCTCTACCAGGTGCAACACCTTGCCAGGTACGCGACTCGTCTACAGACAACTCCGAGTTCCAATATCGAAAGCTATGACAAGAAAGGATACGACCTTAGAGACATTCAGGCATAATCCCACGGATATTAGTTTCACACTACCGCCCGCACGAGCAAAGTTTCTTGATGACTTTTCTAAAAATCCGATACTCTTCACTAACGAAAAACTTGACATTCGTTTCGATATCTCATTTCAGGTTTCTCGATAGGCACCAACTTTTATCAAGAATAAATTTCATGGGACGACCCGCCATATTCATAGCATTCACATTTAAATTCCTCAATATTTTTACTTTGTGCCTAAATATTTTTTAGGCACTAAATACTTGGAAATTATTTGTTACTTTACCTTCAAAACTGCAAGGGAGAAGTGAATTGTGATTGTCTCCATCATACCTACCCATTCTCTTGGAATTATAATCAAAGAATAACACCAAATTATCTTTGAAATAAAATATTTTATCATTTGAAATACTGCATACAATTTAGTTCATGTCAAATAAATGATTCAGAGAATGGGGAAGTGAACATCATAATAGCCACTAAAAATTATTCTTTTAAATAAGCCCTTCTTCCCGAAACTTCACGGTTCAGAAATTCCTCATAATTTCAGTTGCACTTCACTATTCAATTCGATCTCAAGTACACCCATCTTCAGAAAGTTCTCATGGTAAAAGTCAGTATGTTTCTCAATAGAGGCTATAAATTTCACTGAAACCCCCCCTGTCATGGCAGCGGTTTTACTGCGCATGCCCATGTGTGTACCATGCGGTACAGAAGGGCTCGTTCCAGCAAAAAGGTTGGCCTTCTAGTTATATGAGTTCTGTGGTGTTACGGCATTCTCAAGGGCCACAAGTCATCGAGTCAAGTTAGCGGTTCCAGTCGACGTTGCCAGTCGTTCACAATCAAAACCACAAGTTGAGCATTCTCAGTGAGTACGTTCTATTTATTAAAATCCTTATCCAAATTCCGATTTATTCAAGTACATTCAATTCAGCACGAGTACGATGCCTAACAAGGAGTTAACTGATTTGAAATTTGACCGCGGTCAAACAAAGGGGAAATTGACAAGGACAAAACATTATTTCGAGTCATTAAATCTATGGAAAATCGATAATACCATTTTCAATCAACTAAATTGCGATTACAAAAGTTAGAACCCATTTTTGATGAGTTTTCGGACATTCAAACAAGAATAGAACGTTTAAATTTGGAAAATATTGAGCCAGAGTCGAAAAATCGAGAAGAATTCGAAAATTCTTATCACCAACTGGTCGCTCAAATGACCGATGCAATCAATGTTTTTGCCAATAAGTCAACTTCTGTCAATATCACTCAAGTACACAATAATCATGTGAAACTGCCTACTTTGAAGTTGCCCACCTTTCGCGGTCACTATTCGCAATGGTTGGAATTCAGAGATGCCTTCACTTCACATATTCACGTAAACAAGTCAATATCGGACATTGAGAAATTTTATTATTTAAGATCTTCACTAGAAGGGGATGCTAGCAAAATAATGGAAGCAATCGAAGCCTCAGCAGCTAATTATCAAATCTCGTGGCAATTACTTCTCGATCGTTTCGAAAATAAGCGTTTGATAATACACAACCATGTAAAAGCTATGTTCGACCAAATTTCGCTAGTAAAGGAATCTCATAATGATCTGAGAAACTTAACTGACAATGTAAATAAGCATCTTAGGTCATTGAAAACTTTAGGCCAACTGATTGGCGAGTCTAATAATAGGTATATCTAATAATGAGTAAATTAGATCCAGTCACTTTAAGAGAATGGGAGTCCTATAAATTACCCCACGAACTTCCGACTTATATAATAGACTTCTTGAAAAAGAGATGTGTTACTAGAAAAATTGCAAGTTAATAAACAAGATAAATTTGAAAAAACTAGTAAATTTTCAAGTAACAAACCCAAAAGCTATCAGTCTACTATAGTCAAGCAAATGCAGTTGCGAAGACAACACAATTTGGATATTATTTTTGCAAGAAGGCTCATACAATATATGTATATGTGCAATGGATTTCTCAATTTGAGTCCATCGGCAACAATAATGATACCGAACAAAACTCGGTTCAAGTGGAAAATATAGCACAATCTTCACAATCAAATACGGGTGTAGTTAGTCAAGTTGGAAGCGCAACTAGTGGCAACGTCGCGCAAGCTCTCAACAGCTGTGGTAAAGGTTTGGGCGGCAATGGTATTTGTCAAGATGCTCCAGTATTTCTCGATAGCGGTTCACAAAATTCTTTTGTGTCCCAGGCGTTATGCGAGAACAAGGGCGTATTTAAGGGTGGCGGGGAACATATTTTCCCAAAGAACATTTTTTTTTATTTATTGATGGAATGGCCACCACACTCCACATCTCTACTCAAAACTTTTTCGATTTTTTCCGCCGACGAGAATTTGCTACTTAAAAAAAAAATTACTTAGTTTTTTTGGCAGTAGCTCTAAAACTATTGATGATAGAGAAAATAAAAAAACAGGTTCATGAAGAGGAACTCTATCTCAAGTATTTATAGTATTAATTCAACGTTGAAAATAGTGTGGGCGTTAATGCAGGAGTAGGTGCAGCACCTCTCGAGAATAATTTTGTATACTATTAAATATAAATTTAAAAATTCAAAATAATTAAAGTATCACCCGAATACTTGAAAGAATGTAATAACGTTAGAAAAAAAATTTCATTGAATTTTGATAGTGTGAGGCTCTTGTTAAAGTAGTTTTTTGGAACCGCCGATTTTATTAGAAATCGAATTGTTTGCAAAATGACGCCATCATTTTTCCGCTTCTAGGTGCACATTTTACATGTGTTCCAAATAATATCACGCTATAAAATTGTTTAAAAGTTGATTATTTTGTTAATTAGGTATTTCTGAAGTTTACAAAATATGAGAAATCGAGATATTGTAATTTTTTTTTATTGATATTTTACATTTTTATCAGTTTTCTGTCTGACAAAGGCATTTTAAAACGTTTTGAAAAAAATACGCTATTTGTTTATGAAATATTTATTAGTAAATGGATACCTTAGTTGAATATTTTTTAAAAATTGGTTTTTTTGCATTATATTGTTAAGAGTTTATTATGATACAAAAAAATCTATTTTTTTAATTGTGTATAATAGCTGCTTTAATTTTTTCATTATTTAAATAATATATAAAAAAGTTTTCCTTAAAATTTGGTTCTTTTCTACCTAATAAGATTTTTTCCATGGATAATGCCATTGTGTATTTACTCAACAATTGAACAAACTTTGATTGGCAATTTGTTTTTTAATGGTACAAAAAATAAAAAAACAAATTATACAGAAAAATTTCAAAAAAAAGTTTGTAATTTTTAAGAATTTTCTAGGAAAATTATAAAATAAAAATTTTAAGTATATGGTTGTTTTGGTTATTTTTTGTTCCATTCAAAAAAAATAATAATAATGCCATTCAAAGTTTGTTTATAACATATTGTTAAGTGAATAAACAATTACATGTATAATAAAAACATTTTTTTTTTATTAGGTGGAGAATAACCAATTATTAATTTTAAAGAAAAAATTCTCAATATATCATTTAAATATAAAAAAAAAAAAAAACTATTATAAACAATTTAAAAAAATGGGAATATTTTTCTTAATCATAATAAAATCTCAGCAACCTAATGCAAGAAAAATATTCAACTTACACATTTTTAAAAAAAAAAAAATTGATAAAATTTATAATTGACAAAATAATCAACTTTTGTACAATTTTATAGCGTGATATTATCGAGTAAAATGTGCTTCAGGAAGCAAAACAGAATATGGAGTCATTCTATGAACAATTATCAGGATTTTAATATAATCGGTGGTTCCAAAAAAATAACTTAATAAACAATAGCTTAACATTATCAAAATTGAATGAAAACATTATTTTCCATTGAAATTACATTCTTTCAAGTGTTTCAAATGTCACTGAAAGGTTTGCACATAAGAAATACAGGAGACTGGATTTCATTTTGTGATTTTTATTTTAACGAAATCTTTGTTTTTGTCCCTACTTATAGGTATATGCATATATATCTTTTATTTTATTACATTTTGTATTTTTGTTTGAATTTGAATGAAAAAAAAAAATACTTGTGTTTTTTGTATCTATAAGTAGAGGTATTTTACTTTTTTATGTTCATTACTCCCCCCCCCCCCCAAGCATAATTCCTAGATACGCCACTGTGCGAGAGATTAAATTTACAATTGACAAAAACTAATTTCTCAATTTTAGGAGTAGTACAAGTCCGGATGAGCGTCTAGTGTCGTTAAATAAAAATTCGTTACAAATTCCGAACCATTTGAAACATCTGTTGGCTGTTCCAACATTCAATAACAGGTCAAGTGGATAGGCTTTTAGGCGCCGATGTTTTCTGAGATCTATTGTGTATCGGTCAAGTAAGGTTAAGGGATGCAAGTTACAGTTTACAAAAAACACTATTAGGGTGGCTAGTAGCAGGTACCTTGAATGTACCGAAATGGCAAGACATAACTTCGGTCAATTGTTCTCAAACCCAACGTTGTTTGTTAGACGAAACCATAAAGAAATTTTGGCACATCGAAGAGGTGGAGCCAAGAGTGAACGTGAATAATTTATTGAATAACTCTGATAATTTTTGTAAGAATAATTTTCTAGAAAATTATAAGCGCAATGAACAAGGCGGTTTCTATTCCGTTCAATAATGATTTACATAAATTGGAAAACTCGCGAGAATTGCATTGCAGAGATTTTATCCCTTAGAGCGCAAATTACAAAGGGATACAAAGCTTTATTAGGAATATAAAAGAGTTATGGCTGAATATGAATCGTTAGGTCACATGACTAAAATTGAGGAAGGTCAGTGGCACGACAGAAACAACTACTTTTTACCGCACCTTGCTGTAGTAAAAAATACAAGTGTAACAACTAAGGTTCGCGTAGTATTCGATGCCCAATGAAAACTGATCAAGGTGTATCCCTGAATGATGTACATATAGCGGTCCAGTTATTCAAAACGATTTGTTTTCAATTATTTTGAGATTTCGCAAACACCAGTTTGTGATGACTTCAGACATTGCCAAAATGTACAAAATGATTCTAGTTCAGGAAAATAGACGATGCTTTCAACGTCTTTTTTTGAGATCGGAACCCTCCAGTGATATTAAATGCTATGAAATTAATCGTGTAGTTTTTGGACTAGTGTGAAAACAGCCACGAATTTCCAGCCACCAATTTACCGGGATATACCGCGTCGATAAACTCGTGGTTGATCGATACAACTGATATCACACCACAATTAAAACGTGGCTCAGCCACGAATACGTGGCTGAAGACAAAATTGTACTGGCCATGGATTTTATTTCATGGGTAAAGAATCAAATATTGGGTCCCATCAGCATATAGTATCATACAGATTTTACTTAATTTCTAATGTTATTGTGATTGCAAATCTTCGAATATAATGCAAAAATTCAGAATCATTGAGGTAGTTGTGAATGAAAAATACTATCCCGATATTTTTTTATTATTCTGAGGATAATGAAATAGGAAAGTATAATTAGATCAATACCATCAAATATTTTGCCGAGCAAAAATGTACACTGAAAAAATATATTTCTTTATATCAAAGAATTGTATGGAGGTCAAATCTGAAATATATAACAGGACTTTCCGCGATAATCTCAGGTTGGAATTACTCTTCTATGGTGGATGAAACACTTAATATATCACTGGGCAAGAATTAGCCTCAAGTCGGACATTCGAAAATGCGTAAACATATAAGAAACGAAAACTTTGAAAAATCCTATAGAGTAGACCGTAGGACTTTCCGCGATTTTTTTTGGTTGCAATGATACTTTGAGAGGCGGTTTTTAAAATCTAATATACAAATATAAGGCAAGATTTTGCCAAAATGCAACAAAATTGACAAAAAACCAATTTTGAAAAAGCATACAAAGCTAACCGCGGGGTTTTTTGCGTTTGTTTTTTGCTTGAATGATTCTTGGAGAGGTGGTGAATACGTTATACTCAAAATATTTTGCCAGGCAAGATTTCGCTTCAAAACGGCCCTTCGAAATTGGGAAACTATTAACACCAACTTTGAAAAACCCTATAGACGTAACCTTAGGACTTTTCTAGAGATTTTTAGGCCAAAATGATTCTTAGAGAGGCAGTAATTAAGACGTGATATACAAAATATTTTGCCGGGCAGGATTTCGCCTCATACGGCCCTTCCAAAATGCGAAAAAATAGGCAAAACACCAACTCTGAAAAATCACAGAAAGCTAACCGCGGGATTTTTTGTGGATTTTTTAGGCTGAAATGATTCTTTGAGAGGCAATGAATATGTCGTTATATACGAAATATTTTGCCGGGGCAAATTCCGCCTAAAAACGGCACTTCGATAGTGCGAAAATATTAAGAAAACACCAACTTTGGAACATCATACAAAGCTAACCGCGTGGTTTTTCACATTTTTTTAAAGGCAAATGATTCTTGGAGAGGCCGTTACTAAGACCTAATACTCAAAATATTTTGCCTCAAAACAGCCCTTCGAAAGTGCGAAAATGTTAAGGGATCGCCAACTTTGAAAAATCATACAAAGCTAACCGGGGTTTTTCGTTATTTTTTTTAGGCTGGAATGATTCTTGGAGAGGTGGTGAAAACGACGTAATACTCAAAATATTTTGCCGGGCAAGACGGCCCTTTAAAGGGAAAATTAAGGAATTTATTTATTAAGACTTGATACACAAAATACTTTTCCGGCCAAGATTTCGCGTCGTACGGCCAAATTGCGAAAAAATAGACGAAACACTAACTTTGAAAAATCACACAAAGCTAACCGCAGGATTTTTCGTGAATTTTTGAGGCTGAAGTGATTCTTTGAGAGGCAATGGATATGACGTAATACACAGAATATTTTGCCGGGCAAAATTCCGCCTCAAAATGGCTCTTGGAAAGCCCCCTTTGAAAAAAGAAAACACCAACTTTGAAAAATCATACAAAGCTAACCGCGGGGTCTTTCACATTTTTCAGAAGTCAAATTTATTCTTGGAGAGGCCGTTGATAAGACCTAATACACAGAATATTTTGCCGGGCAAAATTCCGCCTCAAAATGGCTCTTGGAAAGCCCCCTTTGAAAAGTATTAGAGAGATAAATTTCGTGTTTTCCGCAAAAAATTTCAACTTAATTGATGTGGCGCGAACTTTTATAATTTTATATTATTATTGGGATGCTTCATACCAGGAGGTTAAATATTTCTCTAGACGAATAGATCTTCCGCATACATTCTTACAGTATTGACAAAATGTTGAAAGATTCAAAGTTTGCTGATATTGGGTATGGAAATGACATATTGCGATTTTTTAAATCTTTCAACAGCCACCATTTTGAAATTAATGGGCCATTTTCAAAATTATCCGATATTTTGATAGGAAGTATTTTTGTGCCAAATTTTGTTTCATTCGGTTGAAAAATGTGGCCTCCACATTTATTATTACATTTTCAACTATAGTTTTTGGTCTTTGAAGCTTGGCCTAAAAATTCAAATTTGTCATATTTTGAAATTATTCAATATTTTGAGCTCTGTATTTTTCGTTTTTTTTTAATTTGTCATTTTTATAGTAATCGATGATTTCAGATGTTTATCTTGAAAATAAAAAAATGGCAGATCTTTAGTAGATTTTAGACATAATTCTACTTTGACGTAATTTCATATACGTACTCGTCCTATACAAATATTTTTTCACGTTTAAAACATGACTTCTCGTTGGCTGCTTTTTTCTTCTTTCAGTTAAATTTATGTTAGCTAAATTTGACTAATTAGATCAAAAGTTATAACAAATGTAGTGTAAAGCGCTCGTGGCTGCGTGCCCCTCCAGCGCTGCACTTCAGAGTCGCCGCCCCACATTTTCGCATGTTAGCAAAAATACTTTGCAGCTCACAGTTTTTATTTTGAAGAAAAATTTGATATACCTATTTGATGTAAAATTTTCAATTTTTGCTAGTGGCACCTTCAGTTATTCATTTTTTAAAATATTCAATATACAATGTAATTTGGCATCTTATTTGTTGAATAAGTAATTAGGCACTTTAAGGTTGGTTACTCTTTAAATATTGTTCCTTACATCATCACTAATGTACAGTTAAAAGTTACCGCAGTCCCCTAACTTTCTGTAGCTAAAATCTAATATTACTTTACTATTAGCGCTCAAGAGCTAATAGGCTAAGAGCGGGCGGCAGAAAGCCTGGTCAATTGAGTAACAGATTGAGATATTTTCAACAAATCAATCTAGCATACCCCATGACAGGTTTAAATGTCAGAAAACACTAATTTCAAAGTGTCTCTCCAAAAGAAATGATTCTAACTTTTTCCATCTTTGCAAAGTGAGATTGCTTCTTCAAAATGTGTTTCCCATTTCTCCCGGTCTTCCTGATGATCGTGGAAGCGTGAAATAGATTTTCGTCGACAAAAATGTATTGAAGACCTAGTGAATGCGATGTCTCTCCTGCGTCAATGTTACGAATGATTTCTGGTGAGTACTCTCTTTTGGAAAACATTCTTCTTCGCCTCATTCATCTTCAAGAGTTCTTAATTAAGACTAGAATAGAAAATCAAATAACTATCGGAATGAAAATGCAACTTTTAAATTTCAGATTTTTTCTTTTGAGTTAGGGCCTTTTCAGAATATCTATCAGATGTAGTTCAATGTCCAGCGTGGCTTTAGCCGGGAAAGTAGTTGTTTTCTGTTAGACATTCACAAAAAATAACTTCTTTTAATCGTGGATTTTTCAATTCACAGAAAAATATTTCTATCAATATTGAATTGAGAATGTTTCCCTTTTCAACATGAATACCCCACAAGAGGTTATCTTGACGATGGAAGATAGTGACTAAGGTTTATCTTTCAGTCGCAGATGATTCCACATCTGATTTTATGAACATCCTGTTTATATTTTCAACAAATCAACCTCGACACGTGTTCCGCTACACTGTACCTTTGTCAAGTGGAGTTTCCACTTGAAGTGGTTTTAGTTTACTTCAATTATGAGAATCTAGAGTCAAGCATATTAAACATTGGTGACAATGAGGCCAATAAAGCTTTAGGCATTATGTGGAATGCCAATCACGACACGATTCAATATTTCATTGCCGATTTCAATAATAAAAAAACTCTAAGAGAACAATTTTATCAGTAATAAGTTTTCGATCCACTAGGTTTGCTAGGACCAATCTGACCAATCATAATTGTTGCCAAGTTAAGAAAAAATTGGATGGGATGTCAGTTTGTTTCGAAGCTTACAAACCTATTGTATTGAATTTCGCAATAGCTTAGAGCGCCTCAATTTTGTTAAAATACACGTAATTTTACCGAATTACACTACAATTGATTGTCATGGTTCTGCTGACGCTAGCAAAAAAGCATATAGAGCTTGCATATATATATATATATATATATATATATATATATATATATATATATATAAGATGCCAAGACAACCTTGGGGAAGACATACATCTAGGCTTTTGTGTGCAAAGTCCAGAGTGGCACCTATAAAACAAGTACGTTTGCCACGTTTGGAGTTGTGTAGCGCACTATTATTAGCTCAATAACAAAGGTTAACGGGATCTATGCAAATCAAGTTTGATGAAACATATCTCTGGTCAGACTCCACAAACACACTGGCATGGATACGGGGTTGTCCTAGCAAATGCAAAACTTTCATCGCCAACAGGGTTACCGATATACAGAGTTTAACAGATTCAAATGATTGGTATCATATAAAGTCGGAACAAAACCCAGCGGATTTGATTTCGAGAGGCATGAGCACTTTAGACTTGATCGATTCTGAATTTTGGTGGACAGGGCCGGAGTGGCTGAAAGATCAAAATTTGCAATTCTCAATAAACACGAATGAATCTATAGAAGGAAACTTACTAGAGGAACGCGAGCAACGAGTTGTCCATCACGCTAGTATAGAAGCTAGTATCGATATATTTGAGGAATTTTCGTCATTGATAAAACTTCAAAAGGTAGTCTCATACTGCCTTAAAATCATCGCAAATTCAAGAAAAACAAGGCAGAAAGGTTATCAGGAAATTTATCTGTCGCCGAATTACAAGGTTCTTTAGAAGTAATAATTCGTTTATATCAAAGGGTTGCATTTCAGCGGGAATTCTTTGATTTATCGAACAAAACATCTCTTCACAAACGAAGTAATTTGTTGATCCATTCATGGACCACAAGTCATTATTGCGAGTTGGCAGTAGAATCCGAAGATCAAAGGCATATGAGAAAAAACATCCAATAATTTTATCGCCAAAACACAAATTAACGAGATTAATTTTCATTCATGGACATCAACGACTACTCCATTGTGGTCCTACGATGTTACTTTATTCCATAAGGGAAAGTTTTTGGCCAAAGCAAGAAAAATAGTTCACGAGAGCATTACTTGTTTTAGAGTAAAACCACAACCGGAGCAATATTTCATGGGTAATTTACCAGAAAATAGAGTGGACCAATATCTACCTTTCCACATCACGGGTATAGTTTATGCTGAACTTTTTTTAGTGAAAGATCACTCGACAAGTGGGGGAAAATCAACAAAGGCGTATGTGTGTTTATTTATTTGTTTGACAACTAAAGCTATACACCTAGTGTGTATCAGATCTGACAACCAAGTATTTTTGAATGCTTCAAGAAGATTCATTGGCAGAAGAGGAAAACCATCAGATCTCTATTCGGATAATGCGAAAAAATTTGTAGGCGCAAGCGCCGAATTATCCCGATTTTTCGACTCAGAAGCTGGTAAAATAAGTAATTACTTATCAGCTGACAATATAATGTGGCACTTCATCCCAGCCTGTTCTCCAAATTTTGGAGGTATGTGGGAAGCCGGCATAAAAAGTGCTAAATTCCACTTGAAAAGAGTTTTAGGGAATGCCCATTAACATTTTGAGAGTTTCAGATTGAATATATTTTGAATTCCAGACCCATGTGTCGATTAACCTCGCTTCCCCGTCAATTAACCCCTATTACCCATGCAATTTTTTGGTGGGGAAGACAAGACATTAACGGCAATTCCGGAATCCAGCGTTACCATATCCTGGACAATAGGTTGAATCATTACCAGCGGTTACAAAATATTGTTCAACAATTTTGGACTAGATGGCACCGTATTCATCGGAATTACAGTCTAGAGTTAAATGGAAGGAAAACGCACCAAACCTCATCAAGAAAGGCACCATTGTTTTAAAACAAGGAAGATAATGCACCTATATTGAAATGGCATATTGGACGGGTTCTGCAACTCCATCCAGTAGAAGACGGGATTTGTACGAGTCGTCTCCCTGATCGTCAACGGCGGTGTTATGAAACGTGCTGTGACAAAACTGTGTGTATTTCCGTTTGAGAAAGAGAAGACTGGAAAGCCAGTTTCATAAGCATTTTATATTTTTAATTCAGATGTAGATTTGATTGAGGTTTTCAAATCAACAATAACTTATTTTGAACACCCACTCAACAACAAGAAATATATATTAAAAAAAAACTGATCTTTACATTTCGACACGGAAAAGTCTTGCATGAATTATAGCAATAGAGCCCTGTACTATAACTGAATATGTCGAACACTCCAATGTATTTTATTAAAAAAAAAACGATAACAAATAAAACAAACCCGATACCAGCAATCTCAGACATTCAACAACGTTCATTCAATCATGAAACATGAAAAAAATAAAATAATGAAAAAATAACAGTTGAATTATATTTCAAGTTTTGCATGGAATTTCAATCGTATTTGATATTATGTAACGTATTATGTTTTTATCTTTACATGTTTTACATTATTTTTGGAATTTACCTGAAGATGACATAAACAATGTCGAAACGTCGCATGAAATGAGAAATACATAGACTGACTAAGGCACTTATTTCGAAAAAATTAAGAATATGAAAATATGTGGTCAAGAAATCAGGAAATATATATATGTATATATGTATATATATATATATATATATATATATATATATATCTCACAGTAGTTTACAATTCATTAGAACTGTGATTTCGATTCTTAATAATAAAATAGAGTTCTGATAACATTTCCTTATCCCATTAGAATGTTTTTGAATCTGCCTGCCAATTTTCTGTTCTTATTTACAGTGTTCCAGGAGTTCCATCCCGCAGAGCTACTTGTGTCAAATTTGAACAAGCAAAGAGAAATGTGAGTTATCTCTTTGTTATCATAATTTTTTTTCTCAAGTTTTTCAATTTTTTATTACTTTTCTGGAAACTATATATATGCATATATATATATATATATATATATATATATATATATATATATATATATATATACATATGCATATATATATATATATATATGCATATATAAAGGTCTGATTCAGTCAATTCATATAATTTCTCTCAACTACGTTTCGACATGGTATTTGTCATCATCAGGTTAAAACAAAATTATTTTAGATAAATACCATGTCGAAACGTAGTTAAGGTAGTTCCGCCACGAGACAGTTGAATTAGGAAGTTATTTTCGACGGAATCGAAAAATTTCAAAGGACTTTTTTATTTAAAACGCGAAAAAAAAAATTTTTTGAAAGGGGGCACTTGCCCCCCCAATCGACTCTAGAAAATTTCTTCGTTATAAAAAATCAACGACTCAAAAAATTGATGTCCCCGAGAAGCGCAGCAAAAAAAAAATTCAGACCCGGGCCCCCCCCTCACTAGAAATCATACGTCACAGGAAAAAATTATCGTTCTTCGATAAAACTTCAATGAACTTTTTTGTAGTACTCTTTTTGTACTTTTTTTTCTGGGGGGAAAGGGGGGGGGGGGTATAGTTAAAATTGATGGGGTTAACTAGGAGTTTTTTTAACGCGTTCAGACCCTCAAATGGTCCCCCGACCTTCTTCAAAAAGTCCCCTGGCACTAGATGGTCAATCACTTTGACTTTTTTTTACAATATCTGTGATATCCTGTTCAAGCTCCTCCTCGTTTTTCATAAACTTCTTAATCTTAGTACTAACGGTAGAATTAATAATGTGCGCTTCCCCGTGGACTATTTTGAATAACGAGAGTAGTTTTGATTATATCTGTCAAACTAGATGGTCAATCACTTTGATTTTTTTCACAATATCTGTGATATCCTGCTCTAGCTCCTTCTCGTTTTTCATAAACTTCTTGATTTTAGTACTAACGGTAGAATTATTAATGTGCTGTTTGCCTATGCATGGTCCATATGTTAATTGAGTCAACTTCAATTATATATATCTCGGGTTCGGGATGGCGAAACTTGTTAAAATTTCATAGAGGTGTAGTTCACATGTTAAACAATACGTGTGCTAAATTTAAATAATTTCCTAGTTCAACTGTCTCGTGGCGGAACTACTTTAAGAGCAATTATATGAATTGACTGAATCAGTCCTTTATTCCGAAAAATTGAAGAAAATATATATGTATATATATATATATATATATATATATACATATATATCATGATCCCACAATAGTTAACTGTCTCATTAGAAATGTAATTTCGATTCTTTTAACGGACACTACACGGCTTACTGTAGGCACCCTTATGCAGGCACATGGCACGAGTACAATGACTCGAGAGTATCACCGCTATCACCAAAATCTATTGTGAGTGAAGAAGCATACGTCCATTTCTATGATCAAGAGGACACCAAATCACAGCTTCAAATGGAGCATTTTACTTATTTACATTATATATTTTATATTAATCTTTACCTTATTAAAAATTGTTTTATACTAAGAATAAAATAATAATACAATCAAATTAATAAAAAAGAGTTCTGATAACATCTCGTTATCCCATTAGAATGTTTTTAAATCTGCCTACCAATTTTCTGATTTTATTTACAGTGTTCCAGAAGTTCCATCCCGCAGAGCTACTTGTGTCAAATTTGAACAAGCAAAGAGAAATGTGAGTTATCTCGTTGTTATCATAATTTGTTTTTTCTCATGTTTTCTATTTTATTTTTATTTTTCTGGAAACCATATATATATATATATATATATATATATATATATATATATATATATAAAATGGAAGGAATTCAATGGACATAGCCCTCAGAGAAAAGTGCTAACCGTAGACACGTGGAGAAGTGCAAGGATGAACACTTGGTAGAAAACGACAAATCAACGGAGTCAACAAACAGAAGCCAGCCGCTCATTTGTGATTTCGGTCAGCAGACCCTGAATTCCAGGGCAACAACCAACGTCACCACGGAGGCAGCTATAGCTACCTGCGTGACATCCGAGTCCAGGAATATGAATATGAAAGAGATTAATATCGAGGGGACTGTTAAAAACAAAATGGAAGGAATTCAATGGACATAGCGCTCAGAGAAAAGTGCTAACCGTAGACACGTGTTTCGGGCTCTCGGCCCTCATCAGTACGGTGGAGAAGTGCAAGGATGAACAACACTTGGTAGAAAACGATAAATCAACGGAGTCAACAAACAGAAGCCAGCCGCTCATTTATGATTTCGGTCAGCAGACCCTAAATTCCAGGGCAACAACCAACGTCACCACGGAGGCAGCTATAGCTACCTGCGTGACATCCGAGTCCAGGAATATAAATATGAAGAGAGTAATATCGAGGGGACTGTTGAAAACAAAATGGAAGGAATTCAATGGACATAGCCCTCAGAGAAAAGTGCTAACCGTAGACACGTGTTTTGGGCTCTCGGCCCTCATCAGTACGGTGGAGAAGTGCAAGGATGAACAACACTTGGTAGAAAACGACAAATCAACGGAGTCAACAAACAGAAGCCAGCCGCTCATTTGTGATTTCGGTCAGCAGACCCTGAATTCCAGGGCAACAACCAACGTCACCACGGAGGCAGCTATAGCTACCTGCTGACATCCGAGATCCAGGAATATAAATATGAAAGAGAGTAATATCGAGGGGACTGTTGAAAACAAAATGGAAGGAATTCAATGGACATAGCCCTCAGAGAAAAGTGCTAACCGTAGACACGTGTTTCGGGCTCTCGGCCCGATCATCAGTACGGTGGAGAACTGCAAGGATGAACAACACTTGGTAGGAAACGACAAATCAACGGAGTCAACAAACAGAAGCCAGCCGCTCATTTGTGATTTCGGTCAGCAGACCCTGAATTCCTGAAATATATATGTATATATATATCATGATCTCACAGTATTTTACAATTCATTAGAACTGTAATTTCGATTCTTAATAATAAAATAGAGTTCTGATAACATTTCCTCATCCTATTAGAATGTTTTCAAATCTGCCTACCAATTTTCTGTTCTTATTCAGAGTGTTCCAGAAGTTCCATCCCGCAGAGCTACTTTTTTTGAATTTGAATTTGAAAAAAGAAAAGACAATTTTTTCTCTCATGTTTTTTCTCATATTTATTTTCACTTTTCTCAACCTATATATATATATATATATATATATATATATATATATATATATATATATATATATATAAATATATATAAATATATATATATATATATATATATATATATATAAATATATAAAATATATATATATATATATAAATATATATAAATATATATATATATATATAAATATCTCACATATTACAATTCATTAAAATTGTAAATTGATTCTCAAAAATAAATAGAGTTCTGATAAAAAAAAATATTTCTTCAGAAACTTTTTCAAACTGTCTTTAATTTTTGTTTGTTTCTTGGTGAAATTCAATTCAGGAAAGTTTTGATTCCATGAATTGTTTTTTATTATGTTTTCAATTTCCGGATAATATTTTTTCAATGATTTATTTTCTGTATTTGTTTCAGGAATTCAAAAAGCTCCATTGGAACCTTCCTGGATATATTCTCCTGTTTAATTTGTCTTGGAGACATACTTGGCAACAGCACAAATCTGGTGCAGTGTGTGAATGGGCATACCATATGCGAGGATTGAAGTATACGATGCCAGGTTTGTCCTGTGTGCCGAGTGCCTTATGATGCTGGGGTTATTCGAAACCTGTTGATGGAAGAAATGAGGGATGTTTTGGTTAGGTTCTTTGGTATACCTCAGGAAGAAACTCTTACCAATTCAAACGCGTATTTTCCATTGCCAGGCAACGGCTATGGTTCGGATTCCACTATTATTCTCGATATGGACGAGCATATGCAGATAATGTAAGACGAAGACATTGACAACACCCTGGCATCACCAGTCTCCGAAGACTTTTTCGACCCGGCGAGTATTATCAGGAATGGGCACCAACTTCCCGTCGAGGCCGGCCTCAGTCCAGTTCGAGGAGATCCCTGATGATGGAGTGATACCCAATTGGATGCCTCTTTCTGAACTAGTCATCTTTCCGGAAAGGATGGCTGGGCTTGAAGATGATAAAATAATTATGATAGATTAATATTTCCTCTTTTTTCTTGAATACGTATTTTTAAATAAGTATTTTTTTATAGGTAGTTTTTTCAATATTGTGGTAGTATATCGTATTATTTAATCATTTATTTATTTTATATTTTAGATATTATTAATTTTATATTTAAGTTATTATTATTATATATAAATACATTTTTTAAAGCCTTTCTTTATGATATACATGAATAAACAAGTTGTAAAGTCTTCGGTTTTTTCTTGAAAAATATAACATCTCAATTTAGAAATAATTCTGATTACGTAAAATGAATCAAACAGTATAGCATTTATTTCAGAAACAAAAATACACAGTAAGATAAATTGATATATTTTTTTTAATATTCACCATAGTATTGATTTGTTGAAATTATAAACAGGATGTTCATAAAATCAGATGTGGAATCATCTGCGACTGAAAGATAAACTTTAGTCACTATCTTCCATCGTCAAGATAACCTCTTGTGGGGTATTCAAGACCTACTGAATGCGATGTCCCTCCTGCGTCAATGTTACGAATGATTTCTGGTGAGTGCTCTCTTTTGGAAAACATTCTTCTTTGCCTCATTCATCTTTATGAGTTCCTAATCAAGACTGGAATAGAAAATCAAATAACTATCTGAATGAAAATGCAAATTTTCAATTTCAGATTTTTTCTTTTGAATTAGGGCCTTTTTAGAATATCTATCAGATGTAGTTCAATGTCCAGCGTGGCTTTAGCCGGGGAAGTAGTTGTTTTCTGTTAGACATTCACAAAAAATAACTTCATTTTAATCGTGGATTTTTCAATTCACAGAAAAATATTTCTATTCAATATTTAATCGAATACCCCACAAGAGGTTATCTTGCACGATGGAAGATAGTGACTAAAGTTTATCTTTTCAGTCGCAGATGATTCCACATCTGATTTTATGAACATCCTGTTTATAATTTCAACAAATCAATCTTTCATACCCATGACAGGTTTTAATGTCAGAAAATACTAATTTCAAAGTGTCTCTCAAAAGAAATGATTCTAACTTTTTCCATCTTTGCAAAGTGAGATTGCTTCTAAAAATGTGGTTCCCATTTCTTCCGGTCTTCCTGATGATCGTGGAAGCGTGAAATAGATTTTCGTCGACAAAAATGTATTGAAGACCTACTGAATGCGATGTCCCTCCTGCGTCAATGTTACGAATGATTTCTGGTGAGTGCTCTTTGGAAAACATTCTTCTTGCCTCATTCATCTTTATGAGTTCCTAATCAAGACTGAATAGAAAATCAAATAACTATCTGAATGAAAATGCAAATTTTCAATTTCAGATTTTTTCTTTTGAATTAGGGCCTTTTTAGAATATCTATCAGATGTAGTTCAATGTCCAGCGTGGCTTTAGCCGGGGAAGTAGTTGTTTTCTGTTAGACATTCACAAAAAATAACTTCATTTTAATCGTGGATTTTTCAATTCACAGAAAAATCTTTCTATCAATATTTAATTGAGAATGTTTCCCTTTTCAACACCATAGTATATTTCCCGAATAACTACGGAAATATTTGTTCCATCAAAGTTATACTCCAAACTAAAATAATCCCTCTTCATTAGAAAAAACTGTCAAGAAAATATTTTTCCCATCAAAGTTATACTCCAAATTTAAAATAAATTTTAATCAGTAGGAAAATTAATATATATATATATAATATATATATATATATATATACATATATATATATACATATATATATATATATATATATATATATAAATTAATAATAGAGAGAAAACATTGTGATAAAATCCCTCTTATTAAAAAAAAAAAATTTTTTCCAAAGAGAGAAAACACTGCTGTGATATACGATAAATTTAGTCAAGGGTCTCAAAATCCCTTTTAATTGGAAAAAACTGCCAAGAAAGTATTTTTTCCATCAAAGTTATACTCCAAACTGGAAATAATTTCAATCAGAAGGAAAATAAATTGATATCATTTAAAACCAACAGGGAGCGATCCGATCAAATGGGCCAGAGATGCCATAAAATACATTGTTTTGAAAACCACTGAGGAAGCACAGAATAGAGATGAAGTCGGATTTCCATTTTCATGCAAGAGTTTCAATGAAAAATAATGGATCCCGTTTCGTTATGCCGAAGAAATCTCCGTCGATGATGTATGGAATATAATTCATCAGATATTTCAATTGAATGACCATGCCCTGGATACTGATACATTTGTTTTAAGTACCACAATAGTCAACCTCCCTAGAAGTGGCAGACCGGCCAAAAAATATAATAATGTAATGTAAGAAGAATGTTAAAAACGCCGTGGTATAATACATATAGCAAATAGGGATAACTTGTGCATTGCCAGAGCAGTTGTAGCGATTGCCAAAATAGAAGAGGATAAAGGGTATACTTTTTGCGAATGTGTGCGGGGCCTATTTCTAAGGAAAAAAGAGGAGGGGGTGGTATATTCGCACCTAAACTCTACTTCCATTCCATATCAAACAGTTTACTCAAGATCCAACAGAAACTATTAGTAACCTTTATTAACGATTTCACTCATTATATAGTAACATATTCCTTAGAATTCAAATCAGAAGTTCTAAAGTTACACGAAGATGTCGTTGCAGAAGGGTCAATCACACTTTTTTTATAAAATAGTATATCTTCACTGTGACAATGGAAGTCAATATTTGTTGGACGATTTCAAAGACTATTTATTGTGTTCAGAAGGGCATTACTTTCCTTCAAAATGTACCACATACACCTCAACAAAATGGTGTAGCAGAGCAGATGAATCGCAAATTACAGAACGAGGGCATGCGATGATTTTTAAATCGAGGTTGGAAAAATATTTTTGGGGCGAAGCTGTATTAACAGCTACATACCTAACTCATATATTACCAACCGCCGCTCTGCATCTCAATTAAACACCATATAAACTGTGGCATAATGAAAAGCCCAGATTTAAAAAAAAATTCTATGGTTTTTGTCCATCTTAAAACCAAGAAAACAAAGTTTGACGAGAAGTCATTCAAAGGATTCTCAGTGGGATATACTTCCAAAGCGTAAAAAGTGTGGAATGTGAAAATGGAAAGTTTTCTCGTAAGTCGTGACGTAATTGTCAACGAGACGAATTTTAAAAAATCACTAGATCTGTAAAAAGTGATACTGAAGCAACTTCGGAGCATAAAACTAAGAAAACCGACTCGAAAAAAATTAGTTAATTCTGAGTACAACAGTATTCCGACGAATAAACACATACATCGCAGGAATTAAATCCTTCCAATTCAAGGAGAAGTGAGAGAAATAAAAATCATTATTTATACTGATCAAGATATAAATATTATATTTTCAGTAGTTTACTTTGTGCACATACTCTCGTGAGTGCAATACCAAAGACCTACAAAGAAATTAAAACAAGGGACGATTGAGATTAGTGGGAGCAATCCAAAAATAATGAAGTTAATTCACTCCCCTCTTAATGATAATTGGTCGTTGACAAAAGTATTGTCAATTCCAAGTGAGTATTTACTATAAAAACATGGGAATCCCACAAAATACAAGGCTAGGCTAATAGCAAAAGATTTCAGTCACCAATATTTAAGTGATTATAATGAAACATTTGCAACTGTTGCACACATTCCTACCTTAAAATTCATTTTAGCCTTCTCCAATTTATGTGTCTATCATATGGACGTAAAAACTGCATATCTAAATGGTTTTTTGCAACAGGAAATTTGTATGACAATTTTATACAGTCATTTTCAACCAATCAGATGCTTTATTTCGACATTGTTACTATGGTAACCAGCAAATTTTCTGAAAATTTTTCATCCACATTAGCATGTAGACGTTGAATTATCGAGTGGAAATTTCCCGGCACATGACAGCTATCATATAATTAGACAATAATGATATTGAAATAACATCCACTTTCATTTTTAGTCAATATCGACATTTCCCTGAAACCTAGCAGAAAAATTGTATGAAAACAATCAATTTTATATAAAAATTCATCTGATATTATATATTTTATTTTACTAGGACACGGGGAAAAAAATATCTCCCGCAATACGAACAACCACTTTAATTTTCTGTCAATATTGACATTTCCCTGAAACCTAATGAAAAAATTGTATAAAATCAATTAATTTTACATAATAGTTTATCTGATATAATATATTTTATTCCACCAGGGAACGGGGAAAATCAGAAAAAAATATTTCCCAAAACTCCCATTACACACAGCCTTCTACTTATTTGTGAATAACGTCAAAATAAATATTTACTTAATGTTTTCTATTTGAATATAATTCCGGTATAAAATTTTCTCACCGAATCCCCCACGTGCTTGGATTAATTGCGGGAAATTTGTCTCGTACATGAATATTTAAAGAAAATTATCCCTCGTCGCTTCGCGACTCGTGATAATTTTCAAAGAATTCATGTACTCAAAAAATTTCCGGCAACAATTCATGCTCTAGGGAAATCAGTGAAAATTCCCCAGAGAATAAATGCAGACAGAAATAAAGTATGCAAACTGCATAAATCAATTTTTAGTTTGAAACAATCATCAAGATGCTGGTATGAGCTTAACTTTAAAAGTTCTTCAACTGATCCATGTTTGTATATACTAGACGAGAGTATTTACGTTATCCTTTATGTCGATGATATTTCAATTTGTAGAGGAGGCAAAGAGGCAATGTCAGGATTCAAGGATCATTTAAAGAATAAATTGAAAATGGATGAAAGACTAACAGGATGTTGAATTTCTTCTAGGCATACGCATTCAAAGATCAGAAAATACGGTAACCCTGTATTGAAGCTACCAAACACGGTTCTGTACAAATATAATATGTCCTAATGTAACATGTAAACCGCCTCTTGAAAACAAATTGAATGATCACAAATTAGATAGCGATGAAATTCTCAATTTTCGTTGTATGCACACGCCCAGATCTATGTGTAGCAATGAACATTTTAAGCAGGTACCAAAGTAAAACTAGTGAAGAACTTCGGCAGGTATCAAAGTAAAACTAGTGAAGAACTTTGGACAGGCCTGAAAAGAGTTTTGAGATAATATATATTGAAGGTTCTATAGACCTTAAGTAAACTTTTGAACGCAACAATAATTATGTAAATATTATTGAAGATTGTGTATTCTGATTGGGGTAATAATGAAGTGGATAGAAACAGTGCAACAGGGTACCTATCCAAAGTCTTCGAAAACTGTTCGATTTCTTGGAACTCAAAAATGCAAACCTTTGTAGCTGCGTCCTCAAAGGAAGCAGAACATATAGAATATTCAAAGACAATAATGGCTGCATTTGTAAAGCAAAGATTGCCACAAACCATGAAAGAACCAATCATATTGATATAAAATATCATTTTACACGTAAACAAATTTTACAAAATAAAGTAATACCAAACAATTGGCTGATGCCCTCACAAAGCCACCACCAAAACTCTTACTCACAAGGACAAATGTGGGATTGAATTAATTTTTCTATTGATATTTCTTTTGGTTCTGTTTTTGAGTGGGAGTGTTGAGTTTACCGCTAGAGAGACCGAGACAAAAACACAAATCGAATAGATATGATTCATAAAAAAATCCTCTGTACGGCATTCTCAAGAGGGTCTGATTCATGAACTGTAATAAACTCTTCTGATCCTTATTAACAAGAGATGCTTTCATGAATAATATTCATATACGGTGCTTTTCTTCAATGTCATCCCCCTTTTATTATTTGAACGGGTCAACTAAAAAAATTGAAATTTGGGATAATGAAATTGATGCATGAATACTATATTTTGGGGTGAAATTGACAGATGAAACTTCCAAGATGGCGACTGTGCTTCATCTGGGAAAATAAAATTAAATTGAAATTGGGGTCTTGTGACACATCTTTTTGAAACTCTTGGCGAATACTTCACAACCCTAGAATATAAAATCAATATCTTCACCTACTACAAAATGGCGGAACATTTAATAATGACGTGCATACAAACACATTAATATCGATACATCTAGAAATATTTGTTTTTCTCTGCCATATGGCAATCCCAACAACCCGATAAGGTTTGATAGGTTATTTTTTGTTCAAGCAAAAAAAGAAATGTCAGTACGACAACGAACATCATTGTTCAGTTAAAATATTCTCATTTAGTTTTCGGATTTACTAGTAAATAGGTACCACGTGAACTATCTCTGAAATGGTCAATTCTCGTCCATTGGAAGAAAAAATCGAAGCGATTTTTATTTACGGTGCGACGCGTAACTTACTCGTAACTCACGAAACCGAAAGAATTTTTAATGATCGTTTCCCGAATCGTCCTATCTGTAGAAAATATTTAAGGGAACTTGTAACCAAATGTACAACTACCGTTAGTGTACAGAACAAAAAGCCCCCAGGTCATCCATCCATTCCGGAAGAACAGCTAGTTCAAATAATTAGTGAGATGATAGTAAATCCTCAACAGTCTACTTTCTCCGTCGCTAATGTTAGTGAGGTGTGTCCTTCTACTGTGTGGAGACTTTTGAAGAGGAATAAGTATCATCCATACAAAATCAAAATGGTACACCAGTTAACTGAAGATGACCCTGATCGAAGAACAGAATTCTGCGAAATTATGACGGCAACCATTGCAAATTATCCTACCTATCACCACAATATTTGTTTCAGTGACGAATCTACATTTTATCTCAACGGCAAGGTTCACAGACAAAATTGCCGTTGTTGGAGTGACACCAACCCTCACATTTTCCGGGAAACTCATACTCAATATCCAGAAAAAATTAACGTCTGGGTAGGAATATTGGGGAACCATATTGTAGGACCTCTATTCATTGAACAAAATTCAATAGGGGAACTGTATTTGAATATGCTGGAAAATACTGTTGACCCTCTCATCACCGAAATCGTCGAAGCGAATCCTAATGAATTCGATATGGATACTGTATTCCAAGAAGATGGAGCACCACCACATTACTACGGACAAGTAAGAAACTATTTGGATAATACTTTCCCCGGTCGTTGGATTGGCCGTCGAAGTCCTACGGAATGGCCAGCTCGCTCGCCAGATTTGACACCTGTAGACTTTTTTTATGGGGCTATTTGAAGCAAAAGGTGTATGAAACTGAACCTGCTTCAATATTGGATATACGGCAGAGAATAATACATATTTGTAGAAATATCGACGTTACTGTGTTCAAAGATGTTCGGCGTGAAATATCGGATAGGCTGTTCTTATGTCAAGCAGTTCAGGGCAACCAATTCGAGCATCTTCTTCCCTCAAATTATGAAGTTAAACGTCGATGTATTCAGGCAATTATTGAATGTTCCGCCATTTTGTAGTAGGTGAAGATATTGACTTTATATTCTAGGGTTGTTAAGTAATCGTCAGGAGCTTCAAAAGGATGTGCCACAAGACCCCCCTTTCGATTTAATTGGAACGTAGTTTCTTATCGCGCGTTGCGAAAGAGGGCTAGACGGAATATTTAAGACCAAAAGTTGTAACGAGACTTTCGCTGTGGTTGCGTGCGGCGTGCGCGTGTTTCTCTGTCTGTCTCTCTCTCTCATAGAAAGCAAGCCAGTTATTTTCGTTTCGTCTTTCTATTTCACATTGAACAGTGTGGTGTCGCGACGATTATTTTTGTTTAGTGTATACAGGTCTTTTGTACATAATAAATGATAAAAAATAATAACAATAATGAATCCTGACAGTGTTTCTGCACAAGTTCCGGATATTGCTGATGGAGTTAGGTAAGTAGAGATTTTATACCGACAATAATAAATGCTTATGTATTTTTAGCAAGTACGTATTATAACCTCTCTTTACTATTGTGCTAACCAAGTCATACGCATTATAATCTCTCCATTATTGTGTGCTTAGCAAGTGTACGCGTCATAACTTTAATAAATTTAAAAGCAAATTATATTTTAATATTACAATATCAATGTGTATGTACTAAAATTGAGCCTACTGATTAAGTTTATATTACATTATATTTGTTAATAATAAGAAATATATTATTACAATTCCTTCACTAATTAATCGAAAGGAACTTCGTTCCATCCGGGTGTCCCTTGACACCTCTCAAGTTTTTTTTTGCCCAGATGGCGCCCAGTCGCCATCTTGAAAGTTTTATCTGTCAAGTTTACTCCAAAATATAGTATTCATGCATCAATTTCATTATCATAAGTTTCCATTTTTTTAGTTGACCCGTTCAAAAAATAAAGGGGAGGGGGCATCAAAGAAAAGCACTGTATACACCACCCCAACCGCAGCAATGGATGTCCTCCCCAACATTCCTCATTTGCACATCTGCTTAGAGTAGGAGGCGAGAGTGAGTGTATACAGAAATCTGTCGAGGTCAACGAGTGATAGGAGAGAAAGTAGTCGCAAGATCTAGAACCTGATAAAATTCCATCCGATTCTTCAATAGACCTTATGAGATTCTCCTCCCAGGCAAAATGAATGGGAGACAAAAGGACGAGAACTAACTCGGGATTATCTACAATGGTACATAGACGGCTCCAAAACGGAAAACTTAGTTGGGGCCGGAGCAGAACCGAAGAAGTGTTTTCAGACTGGTACAAGCGGAAAAAACGCGAGTACTGGTATGAAACAGTGGGACAAGTCCACTCGAAGGCATTTATATCAAACCCTTCGAAAAAAAAACAATCGTATTGGATCTGAATAGGAAATACCTGAGGATCGGAGGAATCGGACTTGCGGAAAGCGCAGAGTGTCGTTTTTGCCATGACGAAGAAGAAACATCAGATGCAAGGGTCTGGAACGAACAAGATTCTACCATATGGATTACGGGCAGCTAGAGCCCAAAGACCTGGAAAAGGTATCACCAAGCGTCATCATCGACTTCGTCACAAGCGCGAGACTTGAAGGTGAACTCCAATTTAATCAGCCACAATAGATCTGAAAAGGTCTCAGTGGAAGGGGCGGTTCTCGCCCCACTCGAAAAAAACCTAACCTAATATATTTCATTGCGAAAAAATAAACGTAAATATCATCATTATCAGCTTTGGAGTGTATTATTAAAAAAAGGAAATAAATAACCAGAAATACTTTTGAGTAGGCATTTCATCTTCCTCCTTATTTTGAAAATAGAAATCCCAAACAATTATTTTAGCAGCAGCAGCAGCAGTTTTTTCATCAGCAGTTTTTTCACAATCAAATATTTATATTTAGAATCAAACCTGAAATACAAAGTGTAAATAAAAATTTCTTCTGAGAAAATAGTTTTTTCCGGATTTCCCAATCAAAATTTCCCTACAAATCATTATATATTCTCGATATATTTTCTTGAATCATTTTGTTAATTTGAAGAGTGTTGGTGAGGACTTCGAATTCTTATCCATAAATAAAACTACGTATTTTTGAGAAACTGGATACATTTCGGGGGGAAATACCCATCTAAAAACCATGTTGGATAATCCTAATGGGTAACAATGGAGAAACGTCAATTTACCAACTTCATAGTATGGGTTAAGCTTGAAAAATAGGATAAAAGTTGTGAGAGCCCGATGGTGAGAGTGTTTTTTCTTTTTTCTTTCGAGCATACATTTTGCCCTTATTTGGATGAGGATAAGGATAACATCCTTAAGAAAAGAAATTAATAAAAATTTATGGTTTGACGAGATTGCGTCCCAACAAAATGAAAGCGGTGAAAATATTACAGAGAATGACAGAAAGAAAGCAGGTTGCGAATTTATGAAGTGGATCGATTGTGAGGAATATAAAACTGTAATGAATTGTGTATACATGTGAACCTTGCAAATAGTTGGTTCTATTCTCTAATGGATGTCGTTGTGATATTGAAGTACATTTATAAACCCTATTTTCCGGTTAGGATATGAGAGGAGGTCGGATAAAACGGAAAATTTATAGATTATCTGTAATATAATTCTGAGTATTCAATGAATGTATGATAGAGATTTGAAAAAATTGATACAGTCAATTTGTTCGTTAACGCAATTCGATTCAAGTGAATTTTTGGCTTTTCTCCATACTGAGAACACAAGTCATGTTCTGGATTATCACCTTTTAGACTCTGTTTTACTCCAGCTGTGGGAGTTGTGAAGTTGGGTCAAGTTCTCATTAGACTTGTATCACACTTCTTATCCCCCAGTTGCGGTTCAACTGAGCCATGGTGGACAGGGATTTTCATTTTTATTAAGGAAAATTTTAATTCATTGTCCATGGACACTAACAGAATTATTCCATTGTTTGTTTTTGATCAGGATAGGTCTAATTAGACTTCTCCCTTGAACTAATATTCAATTACGATGACTTAAATGTGAGAATTTGTGAGTCTTGTCTGGTCTTCCTTAGAATATTGGAACATACATTTGACAGATGACAGTCCCCATTAGATTGATCATCTTCTGATGTGTTTTTCGTATGACAGGGATATTGCTTTCATGATTCTGATATCTCCATGGTTTTGTGTTCCATGACAATCTAATTCATCGTTCACTTGTCAATCTTATCACTTGGGTCCAGATATCACACCTAAACAACGGCTTATAAACGAAATCGAAATGTACTATGATCTCAATTTGCATCCTGGCTAGGATATGTTTTTTTAACATGTTTGTCACGTAAACTTATGCAACACTCATTGATCATGAAATATTTCATGGTCTTTTTGGCTTCTTGTACACCTGACGAGTAAGTAACCTCACATTTAAAATATTTCAATTTTCTTTCTCAAAAATTCTCTAGAATATTACTTACTCACAGGTACGCACTGATGATGACCTAATGGTCGAAAGCGCTCTGCTACGATTTTGATAAATTATTTTATGCACGAAATACAATTTTCTGAATATTGTCTGTGGATAACTGTTCTCCTATGGAATCATATTTGGACTCTAGAAAGGGGAGAGAGCAATATAATTTTGGAGTTTTTTTTATTTAGAAGGTATTGTTGTTTGATATGTTCATTCATGTGTTGATGGTAAATTTTGTTAGTTTTGTGTAGTGGGTAACCATTAGTGAGCGCTATGTGTTGAATGTTCTAGTAGGGCAACGTGGTCACTCATCTCAGAGGTAATACCTTGCTAGATTTCCTCAGCACCAGTAACCTCGAAATAATAAACGAAGGCTCGTTACCTACGTATTTTACACCAGGGAAGAAATTGGTGATAGACCTCACACTATGTACGCGTGACCTATTGAATGAAGTCCAGTCATGGAAAATGTCACAAGATGAATCCCTATCGGACCATCGGCACGTTCTGTACAAGACAGGTAACACAGACCTATCGAAAAAAAAGTATACAGGACTCTACAGGCCACTAAGTGGAACCTCTTTCGAGAGGAACCAACACGCAGACTCGTAGGATTACCATCCAGCTACGGGAATGGAGCCGAGAAAAATGCGCGTCAACATCACTCCAAGTAATAGAAGATACAATCAAAAAATTACTCTTATTGGCAGATACCTACTGTATGTTAATTCTTCATATAATAATCCATTTTAATCAAACCTTTCAAATACATTTAGTTTATGTTGAAATATTGGAAGTTGTACCTCTTTATTTTCATACATATAAAATAGCTAAGTTTTGGTGACATTGAAAGAAGGTAATTTTTAAATGAGGTATAATATAGAAGAAGTAAATTTTTTTCAAGCACATTTTTGCTTCACTTTCTCATATATGGTATGCTCCAAATAAATAGTTTGAAATAATCACTAATTAAAATTATACAGTCAGCACTTTGTGGACAACTTCTATCATTGTTATATATAATACATACTGTAATAAAAGTTTTCTTTTCCATGGACTTAATATTATTTTACGGCTGATGATGGACATGTCCGAAACATGTACCTGAGTGGTACATGACTTTCATAATATCCTAGGTATGGAAGAGTGTGTCTGTGAATCATATTGACTTCTGGTTAATATATCGCCGATGGAATCACGTTTTCACTCCAACTACAAGTTCTTCAATTATTTACATACAAACCATATAGCAATCATTTTTGGAATCGCCATCAGAAACTGACAGGTGTTATAAGTGAAAACCACATTTGAAAACCATAAACTCTTGTGACTGTATAAATCCACCAACCAACAGTAGAAAAAAAATACGGCATTCATCCTAGGAATTACGGTTAGAAACATATAGGAGCTGTATGTTAAGTACACTCGAAAACTAGATATTACTGAGAAATTCCCGTTGGATACCAATAAAATATGTATCTGTGAATCATAATGACTTCTCGTGAATATCACCGATGGTTCTATATGGACTTACGGTTTCACTATCCAACTTCAATCCAATAAACCTACTCTTCTCCATTTACTGCTTGTTCGAAAATATACAAACCATATAGTAATTATTATGGAAATCGCCATCAGAATCAGATATGTGTTATGTGTGAGAACCACATTTGAAAACCATAGAGTGACTGCTATAAAATCTCATACATTCTCATTTATTTTCAAACTTCATGAACTCATAGAAACATATAGAATTCATCTCAGGAATCGCTGATAAAAACGTATATGAGTTATGTGTGAAAACACATTCAAATATCATAGATTCAAGTCAGGGAATGTTATTTGAAATTAAAAGAATGTCTATTAAATACTGATAAATATCTTATGTGGTTCTATCCGGGTTTGCGGCTTCACTATCCAACTTGGATCTCATAAGTTCTCTTATATATTTTTTTATCAGTCTCTATGAAATATTTTCGGCAGGGATACCAACTCTCACCTTCTGTTTCCAACTTTTTGGACACGCCGCAACTATATGCGAAGGGAAAAGAAGGTGCTCCTGTGGAAAACAGCCTCACGAAGGAACCCCATGTGAGGAACCAATAAAGTGCATTAATTGCGAATCCTTTCTGAGTGCTGGTTCAAAAAACTGTATTCCCACAAAAACAATTTTTCTTAATAGCAAAAATAATAACTTGTAAATCTAAAATAAATTCATGTGTAGGTATATGGTCTATTTGCATTCAAAGAGACATTTACAAAATGATAGCATGCAGCATCTAAATATTTCCACAGATTATTACTTTGAGGATGTTTCATAAAGTACAGTCTCACCAAGTCTCACCAACCCCAACTACCAGGAGATGTGCATTATAGTATGCTTTCATCAAAATGTATATATATATATATATATATATATATATATATATCCCAGTAAACACATAATGTATATGAAACGTTTCAACGGAACCCTAAATCGAATCATTTGAAACATTCTGAACGCACGTTTCAGAAATATATCATAAACATCTAACATTTCACAATCACAAGTAAATGTGTCTAAAATGTTTTCAATGTACAGATTGAAATGTTTCAAATGTACAGATAAAACCTACCAACATAACCTTCAAGTTACGAATGATGAATGGAATTTACTCATTATACGCGCATGCGCTGATGTTTTGCGGGCGACCATCCCTAACAGCACAGTGATATTTGTTGTTATGGTGTGGACCATCTTCAAATATTTCTTTGCCATCGTCGACGGTTATACACTTTTTTAAGGGAGAGTTAAATGTGTAATAATTAAAATTACAATGAATCGCCAATATCAGGTATTTTAGGCAACTCATTTTGGAGGTTAAGTTATGGCGTCTTTACTATTTTGGTAGTTTTTTTTAGAGTTTTCCTCATCTTTCTGGTTCAAACATAATAAATTTCGAAAACAGATCTTGTCTATCGGATCTAAACGATTTAATCCTGAATTCATGAAATAATCATTTACATTGGTGAATTGCTAATTGTATTCATCATTGTTTCATAGAAAATACTGAATTCAATGGAAAACAGACAAATCAGAAAAACTGCAACGCTAACATTTCAAATAATTTTTTATGTAATAATTAAAACATTGCTTTTCAGCTTTATGTATGTACTGGCCTAATAATAAGAATGTTTTCCAACAAATTGCCCAGAAAGTGCTCGTGGTATGAAAAAATAACTATCCCCTTAATAATTTGATAGTTAGGTATATCAACTATGACAGGTGCATGGTTCTTCAATGAATACAAAATATGGAGGCTTCTGAATAATCAGATGGAAGTATTAATTTTAATGTTGCCTTTTTTAGATGTCAAGAGATATAGCTTTTTTGCAAAAATAATATTTAGATTAATTCATTCGGAATGGTGTTTACTTGGAATATTTTTTCAGATGCTGCACGAAAGCGATTTCCTAGTACGTCGGACCCGGAATTCAAAAAACACACTCTGCTAGCTGGTTTCGATTGGCAACTCTAAGGTTCAAAAGGGAAACTGTAGATATATAACAATCCACCTCCAGCCCTATAATGTTAAGTACATTTTGCATAAGTATATTCTACATATATATTATGGGCTAGAATAAAAATAATTTGTTCAAACCTTGTTTTATTCATTTTCAGGAACAATGTCAATTAACATAATTATCACTGATGCAAAAACGGATTCTGAAAACATTGAAACCCCTAAATATTATAGTCATCAGTGAGTGTTATTGTAACAAACAGAGAAAGCCAATATCTGTTTCGTTGACCAACTATGGCATTTGAATCATTCATGTAAATCCTGGCTTAACCTACCTACTTTTCATGAATTATGTAAAAGGTTTCATGAATGTTTGATAACATTCTATACAGTTATATAATATATTCTTTATATGTTTTCCTCGGAACATTGCACGTTAAATATTTCAAAATGAATTCTTGAGCAGTTATTTTATGTTTTATATATGTTCCTTCTGAAACATTGCCTGTGAAATATATCTGAATGTATTCAAACACAGTTAAATATTTCCAGGAACATGTTTATTGAAACGTTTCATACGTAGGTCATTTCTGGTGTCTGGTTATGTTTCGCAAATGTATCTGAGTCAAAAGAAGAAACATTTCAAATGAAAAATTAAACACATATTTCGGTGTACTGGGATATGAATATATATATATATATATATATATATATATATGGAATATATATATGGAATATATATATATATATATATATATATATATATATATATATATATATATATAAGTATAATAAAAGTGACAGGGCAGTCAAGATCAAAATAAAATAATAAATTTCACATAGGAAAACAGTAATTCAAATATTGAAACTCACTATACGGAAAAGTTAAACATCTCAAGTGGTGTTTGTTGATTCGGATGCTGCAGTGCTTTCACCATTTCAGAAGAGATTGTGCTGTGTATTAGTGAACCTGACATATTCACAAAAACGTCATTTTGAAAAATGTTAGCCCAGGTAAATTAATCAAATTTGAAATTACCAATGAATTAAAAATGCCTAGACGGAAAGGAAAAGACTTTCTAATGCTAATGCTGATGAGGAGGATCAGTCTTCGGACTACATTCAAATAAATTTATGAGGAAACTCAGATAAGTTGAAAGAATTAATGGAAATAATCACTAAACTCAAGAACGAGAACATACATTTATGGAAAATTAATGAAGAAAAAGAGTTACTTCTTAATGAAAAGACAAAAATATTAAATTTTTATCCTTAAGAAAATGAAAGAATTCAACAAAATTACAATCTTATTGTATCAAACATAGTTGAAAAGGATACCATTATGGATAGTCTACAGAAAATAGAAGAGGTTAAGAGAAATGAAAAGAAAAACACTGAAAAGTTATTCAAAATGATGTTATGTCATATGCAGAAATCACCAAGAATAAGCTTGAAAATATTACCACAAAAATATTGAAACATTCACAATCCGTCCAAAACAATTCAACCTACTATCAAAACCCAAAAGATTTGGAAAATAATATTAATATAGGAAAACTGAATATCTCCATTGACTCGGTAAGTTTGTGAAAAATGGGGTATAGAAATAAGCTGTAAAAATAATAGTGACACCGTGAAATTGAAAGAAGAATTGGAAAAAATAATTAGAGAAAGAAGAATTGGAAAAAATAATTAGAGAACAAAATGATATCAATGAAAAAGATCATCTGAAGATAAATCATATGAAGTTCGTAGAATCAAAGAAGTGCTATACAATTTACGCTGAAGTCAATGGAAACCTATTTCATAAAATTATCAATAACTCTGATCAAAAGTTGTTTTTTGATTGGCAAATATGTAAGGTATTTGATGGAAACAAAGTAACACAATGCTTTAATTGTTTCCAGTTCAACCACAGTGCCCATAAATGCCGAAATATTTCCTTGTGCCCTTACTGTGCTGGCAATCACAAATTGGAAAGTTGTCCACAAACGAACACTAGCAACCACCAGTGCGGAAATTGTATATTGTCCAATTCAAAATATAAGACGAAATATGACACCAAACATTCGGCAGATAACCAATTGTGTCCTACCTTTGAATATTACAGAAAAATATTTCAAAGTCAGATAACCTATGGCCTTACAAAGTAACGTGAATGTTCCAGACATCTCTTTTACATTAGATCATAACATCAAACTTCTGAACTACCATCGATTTCTGACTTCAATTATATTGAACAAAACATTTCAAAATATTATACCTAAATTCAAGGTCAATCAAAAACAAAATGGATGAGTAAGAAGTGATGATCAATGAACTGAAATTGAATATAATTATAATAACGGAAACTTAGTTAAGAAAAGATGAAGAAAAATATTACAACTTTGAAGGTTTTTCTTCCATATATTCTAGCAGAGAAAAACTAAGTGGTGGCAGCGTAGGTATTTTCATCAAGGAAAATATTGAATTTGAAATTGTGGTAAAAATCAAATTTTTAAATTTGTTGTTATGTGGCTTATATCGTCCTCCTAATTTAAGTAAAAAAATATTTTTTGAATTCATGGATGAAACCCTTGAAAATCTTAACCATCACAACTCTGAGATATTGTTTTTTGGCGATATGAATATCAATATTCTATCTGATAATAAGGAAACCAAAGAATTGATTGATATCTATAATTCCAATCATTTAATATTGGTCAATAAGATAATTCCAACAAGAGAAATAAATAATAGTTGAACTCTAATTGATCATTTTCTAATGAATTCAAAAAGACATATGAATGTCTTTATCACCAATACTTCACTCAGCGACCACAAAATGTATATCACATGTATAAATACACAACCTACAACAAACAAGAATAAAACTGATTATATTTCTGTAAAAAAATTCAATCTTGAAAGATTAAAAAAGGAACTAATAAATTTAAATCATACAATTCACTTTTATAATAATCCAAATGAAGCATATATACAATTATTAGAAGTTTTTGACTCCTGTTCATTCATAAAAAATATAAATGTAAAAAAGAATCTAAGCCATGGTTTGATGATCACATAGCGAAATTGATAAAAGAACGTGACAAATACTTCTACAAGAAAAAAAAGACCCACTTTCAGATAACTTTTTTAGAAAAATATTCTCATCTCAATAAACTTGTTAAAAAATCTCTAGAGAAAAGAAATTCAAATATTATCAAGAGCAATTCACCATTCCACTCCCAAGGTAGTATGGAATGGTATAAATTCCTTGTTGCATAATACATCAAATCACAATAATCATAAATATGTTAAAAGTTTGGAATCAAACGATGTTAAATTGAAGATCAATCAAAATATGTGAGGCATTTAATATTCACTTTGTAAATATCGGAGTAAATTATCATCTGCTATTCCCAAAACGTTTGAACCTGTTAATGATATATCAAGTGTTTCATCCATGTTCCTGAAACCTATCAGTATATCTGAAATCGAAGGAGTCATTGAAAATTTAGATCCAAAAAAAGCTTGTGGTTATGATAAAATTAGTGTAAGAATTGTTAAAGCAGTCAAATTCGAAATATCACCAATTTTATTCTTTATCATCTCAAAATCATTTGAAAAAGGTATAGTACCAAATGCTATGAAAATTGCGAAGGTGTCACCAATTTACAAAAGTGGTAGAATAAATGATTCAAATAATTATAGGCCAATTTCTATTCTTCCAATTTTTTCGAAAATTTTAGAAAGACTGATGCATGTAAGACTTTTGATTATCTTGAAAATAATAATCTACTATACGAAGGTCAATATGGTTGCAAATCCAGGGACACAGAGGTGGCAACGATGGATGTTATTACCGAAATTCAAATTCAAATTGATAATAATAAAAAATGTAGTATGTTATCCTTGGACTTGTGTAAAGCCTTTGATACTGTTGATCATGAAATTCTACTAAAAAATTATTTAACATTGGAATCAGAGGAAACCTTCTCAATTGGTTCAAAAATTATTTGTATAATAGAAAACAGTATGTTCAAATGGGAAATCATCAGAGTTCTTTAAAAATATAAAGTGTGGTACCACAAGGTTCCATTCTTGGTCCTGTACTATTCTTAATATATATAAACAATCTTTCAAAATTAAAATTAGAAGGAAGTATGAAATTATTTGCTGATGACACTACAATTATGTACTTTTCGGACGATTATAAAAAATACAAAACTACATGAATAATGATATAAAAAAATTTTCATTTGGCTACAGCAACATAAATTGACCATTAATTTCAATAAATCTTCCTACATGAATATTTCTAAAAGAACAATTGACACTCCCACCAGTTCCATTCATTTCGAAAAAAATATCATAAATTACACTAAATCAACAAAATTTTTAGGACTTCATATCGATGAAAAATTATCATGGAACAAGCATATCGAAAAAATTCGGAAGAAAATATCACCTCTTATAGGCATTCTTTACAGAATAAGAAATTATATACCACTAAAATTTTTAAAAAACATTTATTTTAGTTTCATTTATTCACACTTGCAGTATCTCATTTCTATATGGGGAACTGCAAATAATTCTATTTTAAAACCATTAAAGTCATTACAAAATAAATCAATAAAATGTATATATAAATTACCACATCTGGAACCTACAATAAATTTGTATAAACCAAAAAGGGTTTTGAATTTAAATTCTCTTTATAAACTCAAAATATGTTGTTTCATTCATTTTGTCAAAAATAAAATAAAAAAAACATTTAATATAAGTTTTACTGAAATGGACAAAATTCATAATCATGCCACTAGGCAAACAAATTTTTTATCCATTAGTAATGTTAAATCCGAAATTGGAAAGAAATGTATTTACCATAATGGAATAATTATTTATAATTCAATTCCTAACAACATAAAAAAAATTAAAATAATGGCGAAATTCAAAATCGAAATGAAATATACACTTCAATCAACTAGATAAAAATTTATAAATATGTTTTTTTTTTATTTACAAATCAAAATAATTAAAAATGTTTATTTGGTTACACCTTAGTATATATACTTTGTTGAACTATTCGTTTTTGACTACTTCCATGTTGTATATGTATTTTTTGTTATCTTATAACTAGTTTAGTCCCTAACCATAAACATGTAATGTTTCTTGGGACAATAAAGTTATTATTATTATTATATGGAATCATTATACCGAGCAAACACTATTGAATTTTCTGGCCATTGATGTATTTCAGTATTTGAAATGTATAAGTTATTCATGTGCATTTCAACTGCAAAACAGCTACGATAGATTTTTCATACAGAATATGAGACATCAGCCCTCAACGGTTCCACCAACAAAAGTTGGGTAAGGTTTGTTTTTTATGTGAAATTGTGTTCATTATTTAGTCATCAATCCTATTTATTACGATTCAACGTCGGAATTAAGACAGAAAACGCCCCTGAATGCAAGTTAATGGAGTATATACAATTCATACATTTTTTAATGGCACTATTACAGTCAGCAAATAACATATGCAGCATTGTCCTTGCAGCTTTTGGCCTCATCATTGAAACCACCACCACGCTTGACACTGAAGTATCCATATATTTTGCAGACACTCCACCCTACGTATAATACATTTTCAGACTGTGGAAGGTTACCCAAAAAACATGTCAAGAAACGTTGTTCCTCCACAAAAAACCACATTCATTCAATGGTTGTCACGTTTCATAAATAATTTGAAAGTTTTCGAATCAACTTCTACAATCATGCAATCTACCTTTTCTTCCCTTAGTACTGAATAAGTACTGAATGAATGCTGTAACTTGAAATGCTCTTCTTTAGGTATTTTATTTTGATATTAAACTAGTATATCTTTTCGTTCTACATTTTTATCTTCATCTGATAACCCTGTAACAATGATTCTTGGTACAAATCTTTTCGGTTACTGAATTTCATATTCATCACCCATTTTAATTTTGATGTTATCTTTTACTGTACTGTACCTACTGTACAGAGTTTGAACACTCATCACCCCTCCATGTCTAGCATTTTTTCTATATTCAACCCACAATTTGTAATTCTGCAGGATCTATATTCTGTTCGAGATCTTTCGTTACTAGTCTTTGATCACTATCATCTTTTGGTTTGACAACTAATATGTGATTTTTCATTTTTCTTATTTTTACAAGCTTTTATTTACTTTCACTTATTAGTTCGTTAGGGTCCAATTTTGCAAGTGAACTTTGACCGACTTCTAGTCATAATTCCGGTGACAATGCATTATGGAATTTTTGTTAGAGGAAAAAATAAAATGGCGGCTCCAAGATGGTGGACGAGATTTGTATTTATGGTCCGATCTGATTCAAAATTGGTATGTGAGGGTTTTCGGGATCGGAGATGATGAAATGTTTTGAAATTCATAAATTTAAGATGGCGGCTCCAAGATGGCGGAATAGTTTTGTGATTATTCTCCGATTCGAATCAAAATTGGTATGTGGGAGTTTCTGTGGTTGGAGATCATGCATTTTTTGACAAAATTCATAAATTCAAGATGGCAGCCCCAAGATGGAGGACGAGTTTTGTGATTATGGTCCGATTCGATTCAAAATTGGTATGCGGTGGTTTTCGCGGTCGGAGATTTTGAATTTTTTGTCAAAGTTTATAAATTCAGCATGGCGGCCCCACGATTGGAGGCGATTTTTCTGATTATGGTCATATTTAATTCAAAATTGGTATTTGGGGGGTTTTTAGGTTCAGATATTATGAATTTTTTGTCAAAATCTATAAATTCAGGATGGCGGACAAGTTTTGTGATTATGGTCAGATTCTATTCAAAATTAATGTGTGGTAGTTTTTGGGGTCGGAGATCATGATTCATTTCAGCTCAACACTCAAAGGGAAGGGACCTTGTAATAACGATGCTCTATTAGAAATGATCTGATTATGGCTAACTAACTAAAAAGCAAGAAATAAAATAACTAATTCAAAATTTTTTTAGAGACAAGCTTTCATATAAGCCTTTTACTGAAACGTATGAAATAAGTTATCGCTAACAATGATTAATTATTTTTTGTTGAATTATTCAACAAACATAATTAAATTATTGTCAGCGATTGACTTGAACTTATTTTTTACGCTTTTGTACACGGCTTAAATAGAAGCTTGTCTTCAAAAAGGTTTTTTATTAGTTATTTTTTTTATCGCATCGGCGTAAGATTTCTGAATTTTATCTTCTGTTAATAGGGCTGTTGTTAGATTCTCTATCAAATTTTGAACTTCAATCTGGAGTTGTTCAATTTTCGAACTTTGATCACTTATAATTTCAAAACAACAATCCAGCATTTTTTTAATATCAATTAATATTTCATACAATTGGTTTGCTTTGGACGACATTGAATTTAACCTAGTTGAACGGCAGTTAGAAGGTTTTTCATTACCAATTTTTTTGCTCTTTATCAGTCCACATAAAATGGAGCAAAAATCATGTTAAATGAGGATAAAAATGATATATTGTTTCATATAATATTTATATCTCGACGAAACAGTGTTTTATCTAGATTTCACTAGTACCATTGAATTCTCCAGAACATCTTCCATTAAATCATCAGAATAAATAATGAAGTAACTCAACTTTCACCACTTTACTTTGAAGAAATATCAGAGCAAACTCACTATAACTTTTAGCAGGTTGATACACTGTCCAATCCAATTGAGATAGTTTGGCCGCAATGAAAGGAACCTTGCGAAAATGCAATCAGTCACCAACATTGAGTGAAATGAAGCTCGACAGTATGAGGCAAGTGGTGAATGGAGTTGATAGTAATGATATGTGGAAGAATTGTGTGGCAACGTCATCAATTAATCCGTCCTGACTGACTGACATATGATCAACGCCCAGACCAAACCCCTGGACCTACATAGCTGAAATTTTGACGTGTATGATGACATTTTTTCGATATTCTATCCCTAGAGGAGTGAAAAGGGGGTAACAGTTGAAAAAACCGTTAGTTTTGAAGTCATGGAAATTGGTATTTAGGATTTATTCTCAAATAAAAAAACACGTGTTGGGGGGGTTGAAAGTTTGTATAATATTACCATTAGTTATTGAGTTCGGGTGATAAAAAGAAATATTGGTGTTCATGGAAATTCAACTCCCAAAGGGGTGGAAGGGGGGTGGAAATTTGTTTAGGGGTTCTGTTAGTTTTCAATTTGGGGTCATAGAAATTGGCATTTGAAGTCATTGCAACAAATAAAGGAATACATGTTTCTCTGTTTTTAGAAATTCAACCCCCAGACGGGTAAAATGGGAGGTGGAAGTTTGTATGAGGGTTCCGTTAGTTTCCAAGTTGGGGTCATAAGAATTGATAATTGAGGTCTCTGTTACAAATAAAGGAATACGTGTTTCAGTGTTTTCAGAAACTCAACCTCTGAAGGGGTGAAATAGGGGTTGATAGTTCGTTCGAGAGGTTCAGTTAGTTTTCAAGTTAGGGTAATGAAAATCGATGTTTTGGCTCTGGGTTACAAATAAATAAATCATGTTTTACCTTATTCAAAAATTCCATCCCTAAGGGGGTGAAAGTGAATTCGAAATAGTCGTCACAAAGCATAACTGAGACCAGAGCAGCATATGTCGAGGCTAGAGGCATATGCAAAGAGACAATAGAATGCTCAAAAGACGCCCACAATGCCAAAATAAGATCAAACCTTGTTGAATGTCCTAACGGATCCCGTTCATTTTGGTCTTTCGCCAAAGCTGTGGGAAGAAACTTCACTTCCAGCTCATTTCCTCCTCTGACCAAAGAAGATGGAACACTAGCAACGACTGCCCCAGGGAAAAAGCCAATATCTTTGCGCACCTATTTGCTGGAAATTCCACTCTGGATTCATCGGGAAAACAACCCCCGAACATTACACCTATTGACAGTCACATGCCCGAGATCACCTTTCGCCAACATACTATCAGAAAGATTTTGCTGGGTCTCAACACCAACAAAGCCTGTGGATCTGACGGAATCCCGCCGATTGTTCTCAAGAAATGTGCCCCCGAACTAACACCTGTTCTTTGCAAGTTGTTCAACCACTCTTACAATTTGGGGGTATTTCCGTCAATTGGAAAATTGCAAGAGTACAGCCAGTCCCTAAAAAGGCAAAAGGCCCTACCTAGCAACTACAGACCTATCGCACTGCTATCTATTATTTCAAAGGTCATGGAAAAAGCCATCAACATCGAGCTCATGAAATATCTGGAAGACTCAGGAATTGTCAACGATAGGCAATATGGCTTCCGCCATCAGAGATCAACTGGTGACCTGCTCGCTTACGTCTCACATATATGGCAGCTATCTATTGAAAGTATGGAGAAACTTTGCTGTGGCATTAGATATCTCCAAGGCGTTCGATCGAGTTTGGCACCAGGGACTCCTCGCCAAGCTTCCGTCTTATGGCTTGCCCCTCAGCTGTGTTCTCTGCTTGCTAGTTTTCTCTCAAACAGGTCTCTCCATGTAGTGGTCGATGGAGTTTCATCTGACACTCTACTCATAAATGCTGGTGTTCCTGGGATCTATTCTCGCACCAACACTATTTCTACTTCACATCAACGACCTGTTGAAAGCAACTTCATGTCCAGTACACAGCTTTGCCGATGATAGTACCCTCCATACCGCTTTCTCTTCCAGGGCCCTATATCAGCCCGTGAAACCAGAAATGAACGAGGAAGAAATGTTAATAATATAAATATGGACTTAGCAACAATTCTCGAATGGGGATCTAATAACTTGGTAGAATTCAATGCAAACAAAACACAAGCATGTCTTTTCTCTAGAAAAGCCGATCTCACTGTGCCTAACATAATTTGTCAGGAGTAACCATACCACTGAAGCCATCCATATCGATGCTTGGTATTATTACTATCAGCAATAACCTTTCCTGGGAAAATCACGTGAGGTCCATTGCCAAAAGTGCATCCCAAAAACTTGGTTTTTTGTTTCGTGCCAAGAGCTATTTCACCCCCAGTCAGCTGCTTATGATCTATAAGGCACAGATCCGACCTGTCCTGGAATACTGTTCCCATATTTGGAGTGAGGCACCTAAACATATCCTGAGGCTATTGGATTCTGTCCAAAAAAGGGCAATTCGTCTCGTCGGTGATGCCTCGCTCACAAACTCGCTCACTTGTCTGGAACACCGTAGAAAAGTTGGCGATTTGTCTCTATTTCATAGATATTTTCATGGGCGATGCTCTTCTGAAATATCAACAATCGTTCCTGCTTTGGCAGTCTCTTCGAATTAACCCGTCAAGTTCAGTCATCACACCCCTTCGTGGTCACTTTGGAGACCTGCAGAACATCACTTTCAAGACTCGTTCATCCAACGAACAGCGAGGCTTTGGAACTCATTGCCTAGGGAGGTGTTCCCCGAGGCATACAACCTTCAGAAATTTAAGAAGAACACCAACTCCTACCTTCTTTCCCTTGGTTCCCACGATGTTCTCTGAACATTACAGGATATCCCTTTTCGTGGGAACCAGAACATAAAAAAAAAAAAAATAAGTCTCGCTGTCAAATCAATTATACCAGCTAACAGGATAACGGGATAATGGATAATGGGAAACGGGATAACGGGATAAAAAGAAAACGGAAAGCGAGCAAAGCGGCAGGCATTAGTTAGATTGAACAGCACAAAGAAAAGCATTGGAAAAAATACAAATTCTACGCGGGCGGAGTTGCGGGTACCAGCTGGTGTAAGTATATTTTTGATAACTATGCAGAGTGATTATTTGTGTTATCTTATTCCAGATATGGATCTAGATTCTTATTCTGGAGTTTTTGACTAAACAATCAACTGATATCGAAGTTTTTCGTTATTATTCAGGGTGGAAAATTTCAGTTGAGATAACATGTGTTTGTCTTCGAATGGGTTGATCAATTGCTGTCATTATAAGAATAAATAATCAGAAAAATACCAGTGCAAAATAATATACCTACGCCTATGTCAAGGCGGCCAGTTGAAAGATAATTCCTTCTCGAAACTTTTTAGGATGTTGGTCCAATTGGGATCAGAAATACTATAACTCTGCTGGCATTTTTATTTTGCATTCATATCTATCTAACAATTTCACTTTGTAGTTTTATTGAACTTCAAAATTCATTGTTTTATTATATTAAATATATTGTCCAAATAATATAATCAATTCAATATTCGAAATCACAGCTAGCATGTACTGAAACGACTTATATAACAACTGAAAGAACTTCCAGAAAATCGAACCATACATTATATTTTTTTTATCACTTGGAAACCGTTGACACTAGAAGAATAATTGTTCATTTACTGATTAAGCCTACCTAATAGAAATAACTTGGACTGTATTAAAAGTGTTCGTTATCTATTATAACTGACATATTGGGACCCTATTCTCAAAGATCAAGGCTCTTGCGTGATTTCTATCGACACTCCAGGTGTTGGAGGAGTAAGCGGCAGCGGGCTTTTCGGTGCTCCGTTGGAATTTTTCGGGGGATTACCGCTGTTGGCATCCTCGATGGCTTGTCTCAACTCCTTCAGTCCAACAACTCCGACTAACTTTCCGATGGCAGTGACGTAAGCGAAGTTTATTGCCAATAACGAGAAGAGGGAGTGAACTTTCAACAGCGAGGTTCGTTCGACTAACTGAAAAGGGGCTGGATCGATGTGACACGATGTGAAGTCTACTTGGCTTGAGAGCTGTTCCTTCTCCCAAGCTTGTTGATCGTTCGCAGGTAAATCACAAACTCGTAAATTGATCTGAAAATGAAATAAACTGATTATTTTTCGAAATTATACAATTTGCAATTGGGATTTGATTGTTAGATGTGATCTCTGAACAAATTTTTTCACTGCTGGAAAACATATACAGTTCGCATCTAAAATCTCTCCCACATATTTTTTGAACCATAAAACTTAAATCGATGAACTTTTGGGTAACTGAACTGAGATACATAAGATTTTTTTTGTAATACCTTATTAGACAGCCCCTTTTCAACGACTCCAACATTATTAAAATATTTCCACTTATGAGTTTTGACCCAAAGTTACACCGTGGACTGTTGTATAATTGAAAACTCCACAACTGACCACTATATGTTATATCCGGCTATCTACAGGGTGTTATGGATAATCACACCACACCTGTAACACCAAATGTTTCACCTGACTCTAGGGATAGAATAGGAAAACCCCACACCTGAAGTCAAATGTTATGACACATACAGGGTGTTGGAAGAAACTGAGAGTCAAAAGTCAAACCCTTTGTATAACTGTTGAAAATCACACCTTAGAAACTCGAATATTATGGTTTCTTCATGTACAATTTGATGATGTCTAACTATGGAGAAATGTCCTTATCTGATTTTGGTTCACTCTAATCAATGCTGAATTATAGTTATTTGCACACCATTGACAGTACAAAGGTGGATTTTCAAAGTTTTTAGCAGCACACGAACAACGCAAGAACAACCCACGAACAACACACAAACAACACAAAAAACCACACAAACAACACACCAACAACACACAAACAACACACCAACACACCAACAACACACCAACACACCAACAACACACCGACAACACAACAACAACACACAAACAACACACCAACCTACGAATCACACACGAACAACACATGAACAACACAAGCAACACACAAACAACACACTAACAACACACCAACAACACACGAACAACATACGAACAACACACAATGAAAAGGAGCGGTCTACTGAATCAAACCCTCAATATATGATTTGTGCAGGTGCGATTCAACTATGTTGGTAAAAATAAAAATTAAACAAATTAATATTCAAATACAAAATCCATAAACTCATGATGAAATGAATCACATACCAATTTCACCAATAGATATATGTATAATAATATCAATCAAACACTTTTAATAGTCAATATCATTTCATAGATAATACTCAATAATAGCTACAATACTTCCATCTAAAAATTTTATTAGCAATGGTAGCACATAGTCACTCCGAATTATAATAATCCAATAATCCAATAATCCATACTTTCTGTATCGATTATACTTGTGATTGAAATGGCAAAAATAAACAGTATTATTAAAATGACTCGAACAATCAACACAGTTTAAATATCAAGGTAAATAACCAAATTGTTATTTTATATATCAAAGAATGTATACTAGCAGGATTTTGAATGTTCAATAATAATATCAATTGTTACCAACAATGGAAGAGAGAGGAAATGTGACTCACCCTGTGCACTTTGACATACACAAAAAAACATTTTTGATTCAGTCCATTTATTTCAAAAGCAAATTTATTTATTTTTAATGATTTTTTTTATATATCCTAGTTACTCTTCCAAATCCCGCAATAATAATGATTTTCAATTGGAAATGTTGCCATTGTGAAATATGCTGCCAAAGGACGCTTTTCTTGAAGTTCTGCTTATCTCCATTGAGTAGACATCGTGTGTATAGTTCGAATCTTATTTCTGAAGCAGACATTTTACTTTTAATTTTTCATCTATTAATTACTTCGCAAATTTGAACTGAGAACTCTGCGGTAAGAGTTTGATTATATTGTACATACTGTATCTAATATGGAGACTGGACTGAAACGAAATAATAGTAGAATCACATCTAAACTGATTTGAATCTACAGACTTTACTTGAGTTAATAGAATGCCCGAATAGAATGAATATGAATTTCTAAATGCACGAATTTACAGATTCCCAAATCTCTCACAGGGAGTTTTCTCCGGAAACATCTATAACTACTGCTCCCCCATCGAGCATTCCTGGTGTTAATTTTGATTATAGGCTACACAATCATTTCCTACGATGAAGCAACTGCTTTCCATATATGGAGCTCAAATATTGATAGTTTTTCTATTGTCTCTGGATGAACCTAGTTCACTTCAGGTCATATTTATTCGAATAATATCTTGTTCGTTTATTTTCGGAACGCCTGGGTAGGAATTCATTGTTTCATAAATATATTATAATATTATATTTCCCAACATGAATTCTTAGTAATATGAGAATTTTTCAGTGGCTTCATATACTCATTAGTTTTTCAAACTTTCCCTTGATTTTTGACCTATTTATGGGTAACTGTTTTCTATCATAGTTTTGTCTGTATTTTTCTTGATTTTTCATTTCAAAGAGCTCTGTTATGTGTTATACCAAAAACGCCAAAATATCAATTTTCAGCATTATCTTAAGTTTTCAAGTTTCCGCTTTTATTACTGTAGTATTTATTCCAAATAGTGACTCAGAAAGGTTATTGTGTGAGTATAATGAGAAACAGTCATAACAACAATGTCAGTACAGAATTGAGGAATTTTATTCAATAATGAATTTTGTGAAAAAAGTTCCAACATTGTATTCCCAAATTAATAAATCAATAATTCAAACAAAATGTGTGCAACTCAAATATAAATTGAATTCTCAAAATGTCCACCGTTGACTTCTTGGCTATGGAAAATTCTAGCGGAAAACTCTTGCCGAATTCGTTCAAGAGTTTCTGCGGATCAGTTTGCCCAACTTCTTGCAACCAGAGCATCAATAACATCAATTTTACGTAAGCTAAGTACGACCAATCCATCTCTAGCTGCACCACAGAAATAAATTTCTCACAGGGAAGAATGGATAGCCTTGAAAATTTGCCTAATCGACATCCAGACGAGCTGTCAGGTCCAGAATGGAAAGGGAAAGGAATGTCCTGATACTTGGAATCAATGAAACTGGCAACTCCAATGAAGATTCCCATATCATCTATGATGGTTGACTCCCAGACGAATATCAGTTCTATTTACTGCATTGGCAGACAAACCGGTATCAACTGGAGGCCTATCAAAGTGTGTTTTTTCGACAGCAAAGTTGCCTTTGGGATCTTGAAAAACAAACAGAAAGCAAAATCGGCATTCCCCCATGTCAATATCAGAGCCGACTTAACACCCACCCAAACCGAGCACTTGCAAGATCTTCGTTCGAAACTGAAGAGAAGAATAGATAGCGGCGAACCAAATCTTACCATCAAATATACAAATCGGATCCCGCAAATAGTCACAACCAACGAGCTTGCCAATTCAAACCCTTCAAAAAACTCCTACGGCCGCGAGTGAGTTATTACACGATATTTTATACAAACTCAGGCTTCTTCCCTCCGAAATTCAACGAATTTGGCCATCTTATTGTATCGGAAAATCTTACCATCTGAAACGTGGCTGAAGCTACAAATACCATCCAACATCCACCATTCACCTAATTACACAATGTTTCGACAGGATGGAAAAGGCTACTGGAGAGGGAGTAGCAATTTATACTGAAAAAAACATCATATTTTTTTCTGATTCTTGCAATCTCAACCTCCACCTTCCAAACATCGAAATAATCGGTTAAAAATTAACTTCCGCTGACTGTTGCCTCCACATTGTATGTATTCATGGTCTCCCCTCTACTGTAATTGCAGACGTTCTCCAGCTTGATGCTACTATATTTCACCTCAACCAGACCTATCCGAACCTGATCATAATAGGAGACTTCAATCTCCGCAACATAAATTGGTCAAATAGTATCTTTTCGTTCTACTCAATCACTGCCCAATATTTTCTAGACAATGTACTTTCCATCGTTACACTCGCTACAGAGGGTTTCAAACTCCTCCGAGGTTAGATCTAATTTTGACAAATGATCCAGGACTGATTTATTGAAAATATAAACAGGATGTTCATAGAATCGGATGTGGAATCATCTGCGACTGAAAGATAAACTTTAGTCACTATTTTCCATCGTCAAGATAACCTCTTGTGGGGTATTCATTTCTTTCGGTCTTCCTGATGATCGTGGAAGCGTGAAAGAGATTTTCGTCGACAAAAATGTATTGAAGACCTAGTGAATGCGATGTCTCTCCTGCGTCAATGTTACGAATGATTTCTGGTGAGTACTCTCTTTTGGAAAACATTCTTCTTTGCCTCATTCATCTTTATGAGTTCTCAATTAAGACTGGAATAGAAAATCAGATAACTATCTGAATAAAAATGCAAATTTTCAATTTCAGATTTTTTCTTTTGAGTTAGGGCCTTTTCAGAATATCTATCAGATATAGTTCAATGTCCAGCGTGGCTTTGCCGGGAAAGTAGTTGTTTTCTGTTAGACATTCACAAAAAATAACTGCATTTCAATCGTGGATTTTTCAATTCACAGAAAAATATTTCTATCAATATTCAATTGAGAATGTTTCCCTTTTCAACATGAATACCCCACAAGAGGTTATCTTGACGATGGAAGATAGTGACTGAAGTTTATCTTTCAGTCGCAGATGATTCCACATATGATTTTATGAACATCCTGTTCATATTTTCAACAAATCGATCTATCATACCCCATGACAGGTTTTAATGTCAGAAAACACTAATTTAAAAGTGTCTCTCCAAAAGAAATGATTCTAACTTCTTCCATCTTTGCGAAGTGAGATTGCTTCTTGAAAATGTGTTTCCCATTTCTTCCGGTCTTCCTGATGATCGTGGAAGCGTGAAATAGATTTTCGTCGACAAAAATGTATTGAAGACCTAGTGAATGCGATGTCTCTCCTGCGTCAATGTTACGAATGATTTCTGGTGAGTACTCTCTTTTGGAAAACATTCTTCTTTGCCTCATTCATCTTTATGAGTTCTCAATTGAGACTGGAATAGAAAATCAAATAACTATCTGAATGAAAATACAAATTTTCATTTTCAGATTTTTTCTTTTGAGTTAGGGCCTTTCCAGAATATCTATCAGATGTAGTTTAATGTCCAGCGTGTCTTTAGCCAGGAAAGTTGTTGTTTTCTGTTAGACATTCACAAAAAATAACTTCATTTTAATCGTGGATTTTTCAATTCACAGAATAATATTTCTATCAATATTCAATTGAGAATGTTTCCCAATCCAGGACTATTCTCCAACTTTCATTTTGTACCACCAATAGGAAATTCCGACCACCTGTGTATTCTGGCAGTGGTTCAAACTATATCCCCCATCAGCATTAGGCACCGCCTGAACATCTAGGAAGCCAACTTAGATTTATCACGTACCAACCTATCCACAACCAATGAACTATTAGCTGATACTGATACTAATAGCCAAGCCTTGCACTGGTAGAAAACTTGAACCGACTGGTAGATGCCAATTGCCCCTTACAAAAAGTCAACACAGCCCTTGGGTGAATAGAAACCTACTGGTCGACATCAGACGCAAAAAAGCTCTCGGGCAACAATATTGCAGACAACCTAATGCTGACAATTACAGTTCACACAGAGTTCACTCTAATCAATTAACACTAGAATTGCGCCAGTCACGCACTACCTACGAAAACGATCTTCCTTTGCAGAACTCCAAGGCAATTACAGATACGTGAGACGCTCTCTTCCAAAGTAACCACACCTGTACTTGCCCAAAATGATGTTATCATTCTCGACCATCTCCAAGTTGCCAATATATTCACAAATGAATTCAGCAAGAATTACAACGATGACAACCACCTGAACCCATTTCAGCTTGACCCCCTCCACTAGGACTCCATAATCCTTGGGAGGAATCGAAATAAACGAACAGACCGTTTTCAATTTATTTTCGCACTCAAAACCAACTCCTCTACTGGACCGGATCGATTACACCCATACATACTCCGCAACTCGGTACATGAGTTGACCAAACCATCCTTTTACAAAACAGTTTCTCAAATTTTGAATAACGCGATTCCTGGTGTTCAACTGTTGTGACTCCCATATTCAAAATAGGAAATAAGCTACACCCAGAAAATTATCGCCCAATTAACACAGCCTCCATACCTCTCAAAACCCTGGAGAGGATCATATCTAAAAAAATATTAGAATTTGCCTCTATCCACCAGCTCATTCCTTCAAACCAGCATGGATTTTTACCTAAAAGGTCGGTCACCTCTAATTTCCTTCTCGCTACCGATTACTGCTCCAAGCTTTTCGATTCTTCTATTCCTGTCGATGTTGTGTACTTCGACTTCTGTCGTGCATCCGTTAAATTTCCCCGTGATCTAATCAGGGGTAAACTGTTACACTGGATTGAGCAATTCCTAACACAATACAGGGTGTTTCTTAATTGAATGCTGATCCTGAGAAGCGATAATCCTTGGATGATTAAAAAAAAATCTTCATATGAACATAGGTCCGCAACCGCTCCATTTCTGGGATACAGGATGTTTAAATTTAACAAAAAAATCAGTTCTTCCCCAATATCTCTGAAACCGCTTTGGCATTTTTTGTCAATTTTGGTACATGCAAATTACGCATAAAAATAATATTTTTCCATGATAAAGAATTTTCTAATTCACGCCACTGTCTTTTTTCAAATAAATATTATTTTTGTAATTATCTTCTCATAAAAATGGTCTCCTGCCTTTTTTCGTCCGGCAGACGATTTTCGATTAAGCAAATAAAATACACTCATTTGCTTTTCCCTATTCAATTTCTTCTCTCAGTCTTAGTTTCACAATTGTGGTAACCAAAGGATCTAGGCAAGATTTTTATAATTTTATGGTAACTGTTATTTAGTTTTTGTAATAAGTACGCATAAAAATACATTTTTTTTTAAATAACTATTATGAACAAAAAATACCAAAATCAAATTAACTGTTCAAAATGTCCGCTTCCTGCAATTATGCACGCTTCAGCCCTCTTTGTCATTGACTCGCGTACTCTTTGGAAAATTCCGGAGTATTCCTTCTTGCTTCACAGGAAACTATTACGCGGTTTCGCAATTCTTCCTCAGTTAGAATTGGTTGACTGTATAAGAAAGTCTTAAGATGTTTCCAAATAAAATAATCAAGACTGTTTGAGTCTGGGGATCTAGCTGGCCATGACTCTCTTCCCCCACGACGGCGACGTATCCAGCAATTATGGAAGTTTTGATTCAAATATTCGCGTGCCAGAGCACTAAAATGAGCAGGTGCACCATCGTGCATAAACCACATGCGATTTCGCATTAAAATAGGTACGTCTTCCAACAGAATTGGCAAATTATCTTCAAGAAATCGGCGATAATTATGTCCATTCAATCTGGGTGGTGAAAAAAAAGTTCCAATTAGGTAATCTCCAATAATTCCAGCCCAGACATTTGATGAGAACTGCTCCTGGTGATGAGATTCCGCGATTGCATGCGGATTTTCCTCGGCCCAAAAATGATTATTATGAAAATTTCTGATCCTGTTTTTAGTAAAACTAGCCTCGTCCATGAATACAGTTTACCTGTCAAATAAAGGATTTTCGGTAACTTTTTGGAGAAACCATTGGCAGAAATTCACTCGTGATGGAAAGTCTCAAGGAAGTAGAGCCTGGACCCGTTGAATGTGATAGGGATATAATAAATAATCATGAAGAATCCTCCATACATACTAGAATATGGGCGATATCCAAATTATTGGCAACTTGCCTCGTACCTATTTCAGGATTTTCGTCAACTGAATTTAAAACAGCTACCTCAATTGCTGGAGTTTTCGCAGTCCGATGTGCTCCTTTCACGTGATGATTTGGCTACCATTCTATATGGGAAGCGCTCTTGATACAGTCGCCTGGCTTCATATGCGTTTCCGTCAGCAAGCCCATACAAGTATTGCATGTCTGCTTATTCGGTATTTGTAAAATTTACCATGTTTTTTTCAATGAACAAGTTTTTATGTGTTCTTAGCATACTAGATGTTTCTAGCCCACAAGATAATCCTACTACTCTTCAACGGCTGATTTCGCATAGGGACAAGCAAATGAATGCATTTTATTTTCTAACTCAAAAACCGTTCTCCGGACGAAAGAAAGCAGACGACCATTTTTATGAGAAGATAGAGGACAATAACAAAAATAATACTTATTTGGAAAAAATATGGCAGGGCATGTTAGCAGGGATGCCACTGATGAAAATTAAGAAATCCTTCATCATGGAAAAAATGTATTTTTAAGCGTACTTTGCATGAACCAAAATTGAACAAAAGGCCGATGAGTTTTCAAAGAACTGATTTTTTTTGGGTAATTCCAACATCCTGTATCTCAGAAATGAAGCGGTTGCGGACCTATGTTCATATGAAGAATTTTTCCTAAAATTATCGAAGGACTATACCCTCCAGGATCAGCATTCAATTATGAAACACCCTGTATATCTTCCCAGTTTTTATCCGAGATGAACTTTCCACTGAAAAACAGGTTATCAGTGGTGTCATCCAGGGCTCTGGGCTCGGTCCAACGTTATTTCTTCTCTATATCAGTGATCTAGCTCGCCGAATATTATCTTCCGCTCTATTCTCTGTAGACGATCCAAAACCCTTCAGCAACGATGTTCGCCATCTGCAGTCAGACATAAACAAAATAAGATCGTGGAGTCTCAAGATGAAACTACCGATAAACGTTAATAAATGTATTATTCTCCAGATGGGATTACCCCCACCATAGGTTTTTCGTAACAAAATTTGAATTGCCTGCGACGGATTTGAATTGCCTGCGACGGATACCCTCACCAACTTAGGAGTTGCAGTGAAGAATCAACGAGACTGGTCCGCACACGCAAACAAAATTATGAAAAAGGCTAATAAAAAAACATTCCAGAATCCCTCATCCTCCCTGATGTGTACTCTCTATAAAACCTACATACGACCACTGATCGAATTTGCAGAACCAGTGTGGTCACCGTGGTTGATCCGTGACATAAGACATAACAAAACACCACAAAATGTCTCATCTGCCTCAAAAACACGCCCTACAGTGCCCGCCTTCGTCATTGCAATATTTTATCTCACCACTGGAGACGAATACGCGGCGATATAATCGAAATATTTGAAAAAGTCACCCCTGCCAGTACCAAGTGGACCTGTCATTGTTGTATGAAATTCGTACCGACGACCGTCCCGGTGGACATCGATACACACTCAAAAAGGAAGCGCTTCGAAAATGTGTGAGACAATATACCCTTTTCAATTGGTCATTCAAACTGTGGAACACGTTACCCGCACACATTATCGACTCCCCTTCAGTGAACGTTTCCAAGAACGCTATTGACTGCTACTATGCCACCAACCCTACTATTATCAGGGAGTTTTGTTTTAATGTAGTTAGTTTCTATATTTTCAATGTAACCACATATTCTCTTGTACTCAGAAAACAGATTACAAGCCTTGTGCTTCTACTCTCGATATGTTATAAATAAATAAATAAATTATCCGCGAATGCTCCATTTTAGAGCTTCAATGTTGTCAATTGGCGCAACATAAACTTTTCTCCAAGATAACCCCACAGAAATAAATCTAGTGGTATCATATCAGGAGAAAGAGCAGGCCACTCTATTGAACCCCGTCGTCCAATCACCTACCAGGTTACTGTTCATTTGAATATCATCTCCTTGGTCTGTAAAAATAGGGAGGATCATTCTGTTGTAAAGTTATCTCCAGTTCTCCGAATTCATCAGGATGATCCTCAAGCATTTCAGTGATTCAGGGCTCAATAGCATGCTCTAGCATGTCCAGTCAAATATAAAGAACCAACAAAGTAGTGACCTAGAATACCAAGCCACACATTCACTTTTTCAGGAAACTGGATATGCTCTTCATGTGAAATGAGGATTTGTATCACACCATTATCGCACCGTCTGACTGTGCACATAACCATGAAGGAAAAAGGTAGACTCGTCTCTAAAATACACTGTTTTGAGATTATCATTTCAGTGTCTCACAAAATCCTACGTTCTGGAAACCTACGGTTTGGATAATCAGCTGGTGGAGCCTTCCCATTTGGTGGGAGTGAGAGGTTGAGTGGAAGAATATTAATATTGAGTGAAAAAATATTTTTGTTGTGTTTACACATAAAAAAATAAACTTCACTAAAAGTTATGCTCATATTGTATAACCTATTTTGGAAATAATAAACACGATTTATTATTACCTATTATTATATTTATTTTTGTTCAAAACTCTTTGCACAGATTTTGGACACACCCCACAACTTCTGAAGTGGATTGTGTGGGGTCCACTACCATTTCAGCAACTTCATCGGTTTGTCTCTCTTGTGATTGTGATGGGAGTAATGTTCTGACACAATTGACTCAAACACAAAAATAAACTAACTCAAATTATACGGAAAAGGCACAAACATTCTTCTTGAATTGAACAATGTAAAAAAGCTCTTAGCAAATCAGTAGGTACTATGAGTATATTCAAACGAAAGAATATCTGACTTCAAATCCTTTGTATTCATTAGATGAGTTTCAATGTGTATGAACCGTAATGTATAAGCTGTATACGTATATTTTTTGAATCACTAACGTATGAATGTATTTTTTGTATTTTTTATTCTTACTTTTTTGGATTCTAGGGACGATTTCACATAGTTTTGAAACGAAAAATTGGTACATTTAATTTTTCAGATACATTTTTATTTTTGCGTCTAGAGTGCGTTGGACCCACTTCAACCAATCTGATGGGTATGAATAATGAGTGAAGAATATTATATGACAGTTTTTTCTGCCTAGTTGAGAACCTATGCCGTTTTGATATTTCTAAAACCACTAGTTGTGAAAAATATTCAATTTTTAATTTCAAACACATATTTCCTATCCTAATTTGATGGTTTTGAATCGGAAATTTGGTGGATAACAATCCTAATTATTTATAGAAATATTATGGGGAAATTGGGGTATATCGCTCGTCAAATATGCTGTGGATACAAAATTAACGAAACCAGATTGATAACTTAAATTTTACGATCAAAACGAAAAGTTTAATTATTTTGCGATTAAATAACTTTTCAGATACGTCAAACATTTCGAAGGCACCTTCACTCGGAACTGAATCAAACTTTGAAATCCTTACTGAAACGCTCTGTATAATTATACAGGTCTTCTCAGTTTCGGGAACGAATAGTGTCACTCAATTTTTTAGATTCATTCAGAATTCTCAATGTTTGGTAAAAACTTCAGAAATCAAAAGTGTGCTATGGAAACAAAAATAACATCGGAAAGAAAGTATACATCAATAACCTAATAAGTTCGTAACCTAGTGTGCTTCACGTCATTGAATTTTTCAACAAACAAGAGAGGCAAATGTAGACAGCCTATTAATTTATATCGAATGCAAAAAAAATTGAGGAACTTTGATCGTTGATGAGGTGACGGAAATCAATGTTTCAACATTTGTAGAAGTGAATGAACGGACGTATTCAGGAGAGGTCTAAGGTGTCAAAGACCCCCGGATCCCGAAAATATTATAGATCAGACCCACACGAAATCCCTAAATACAGCGCCAAAATAAGTATTTTTATTGCGTGTCTAGTTGACCTTCTTGGAAGTCTGAAAAGTCGATTTAGAGGGAGGTTTGTACGAATTTTGCTGGAAATGTTATTTACACATTAGATATGTGTCGATAATGCGCAGAACCTATCAAATCTACTTTTTTTCTCAGACGGCGATGTGTCTAAGGTCACATTGGGGAGCAGATACGGGCTACGTGAAAATATGCTGATCAAACTTCAATCGAATGAAAAGTATTGTTTTTTTTTATGGTGTGGTGAGTCAGATTTAACCACTAAATCATCCATCGCGCAGGCCCGTCTGGCCGCGGCCTCCGATGACACTTGAGCCTTTTGGCTTATTGTATCCTACCTGATGAGAGTACAGGTCTGGGAGATCTCAGTTGATCTGCTACACAATAGCTCTCCACTTGTCGCTCCCAGACCTTTTGTTTCACATCTCATATCTATGGGTCCTGATTGAGGGCCACTTTGAACGCTACCGTGGCTACCTCACGGTACTGGAGGTTCATCTGGACGGCTCCTATCGTTTGTTCAGAACATTGAAGAGTCGTCTTCCGATTCCGTAGAACGCTCGGAATCACATCTTCCCCAGTGCCCTGAAAAAAACCGAGAAGGCCAATAGTTGTCCTCATTCCCTTTCGGTATTTCGTCTTTTTTTTTTACTCGGTACTTTAATCATTTTTCAATTCATAATTACCATTTGTTACCAAATTGCAATACTCATGTGAGTTATCCACTTCTCTTTTATTTTATTTTTCAAATTATGTTTTTTTTTTGTGTGTAAATTGATATTAGTTATTCACTTACCAATCCCTGCATACCTACTAACGTACCATAGATCAACTATAAATTAACTGTATTCGAGTTTTTATGGGATAGTTTTATTTTACTATTTGGTTAATATTATAAAGGTTATTGTACTTTCAAAATTTCTGGGAACAAGTGAATGCTACCCGCTTCTACTTGGGAAATTAATCATGAGTTGAAAATTAGTCATGCGTCAGCAACGAGGATTTTGAAAAAGCATAGGTACAAGTCGTTTAAGTATCAAATGTACCAGCATTTGTATGAAAATGATGGAAATCGAAGATTAGTTTATTTTGATTTGTTACTTCAGAACAATACTGCTACTTCCGACTTTGTTCCTCCGATATTGTTCCCCGGCGAGTCAAGATTCACGAACTATAATAGCATGTTTAACAAACACAACTGCAATTATCGGGCCCAATAAAATCAGCATTAAATGAAGAAATATAATTTTCTGAAAAAATTCGGAGTAAACGTGTGGGCTGATGTAATCGGAAGTAAAATAATTGGACCGATTTTATTTCAAGGACAGTTGACAGGTGTAGGGTATTCAGAATCCTCTTGGAACGATATTGAATAATTATTAATGGACTTACCACTTGCTATTTCTGAAGTTATGTATTTTTAAGAAGTCCAAGTCATGAACTATTTAATGAACCGGTTTATTACCGAGTAAGTGCAATGGATGGTCCTGTACGTTGACAAGCTCTATTACCTGATTTTAATATTTTAGACTTTTTTGTGTGGGGTTATGTGAAAGAACGAGTGTTTCATACACCTTGTAACGTAAATAAACTTAACTTGGTTTTACTAATTTATTTAACACTTAAATATACAACTTAATTTATATTACTAACTACGCCACTGTTTAGCTTGATCGTATGGGCTCGTTCAGACTGTCCGTGAGACTTGAGGGCTGTCTATTTATCTCCGTTACAGAATTCCCAATCTTTCGAATTCTGGCAGTTGGCGACGGCATGTTCCAATTGTTTCCAATATTGACCGTTGTTTTCCGCGGAAGAGCGACTGGATGGTTCTCGAATATCTCCGGGGATGATCTCATCGCTGTCGATGGCAACGCGTAAGGCGACAGGTCCGGCCTAGGTTCGTTACATTGCCCCTTCTAAAGACATTTCGTCCGAAATTTCATCCTTGGAGTGTACGATATCTGCATGACTTCCCCTATCTGCACCGTGAAGTTCGATGGAAGTAACACTCCACGGTCTTCATGATCGGTCGTGGAAGAGGGTTACAGCAAACCAAATCTTGACGCCGCTGGATCTGAATATCGCCTCCAGCATACTTCTTATGACTCCAGTCCAACCCATCAATACCACAGGATAATTTTGGAATTGCTAGATCCGCCAGATTCTAGTCCACCATAGTATCTCTTAGTTTGGGGTGAGACTCTTCCAGACATCTTCATAGGACGGTTCATCTTGGGAATGCCTCTTGGTAACTAGGTAGTAGATGTTTCTCTGGCCTTTCTTCAACTGTAGCACCCACCAACTTCTGATTCCTGCCCGCAGTGTTTGGAGTTGACCAAATTTCTTGAGAACACTACGGCGATGCCCTGGACATTCGAAGATCTTCTGCCACACAGGCGCTAGTGCGTAGTCAGCAGGCACCTCGAAAAGGTCTCGTGACTCCTCTCTTAGTAACCCCATGTAGAACTTTCTGCCCATTTGAATCGACATAAACTTCCTGAACGTCATATCATCTACCGTGGCTTGAGGTGCGAACTTGGTCCATGGTTTCCAGCGTAGGGCCAACCTTTTTGAAATGGACGACCTTGGTTTCCCTCGGGTGGCTTATGGATTCGGTACACAAGGTCGTTTATCCTTTTCACGATTTTATACGGGCCTTCCCACGAGTTCCGCAACTTTGGGATAGTCCCGACGACGTTTGGGGTTGTACAGCCAAACCAGGTCATCAACCTTAAACCTCCAGCGTCGGCCTTGATGTCATAGGTCTTCTTCATTTTATCGCTGGCACTCGGGATGTTCAAACCGGACTCGTTCGTGGATGTCGTCCATTCTCTGCCGAAGTTTGCTGACGTAGTCCTCCCCCGCAGTGTCTTGTCCTGGGGGATCCCAAACTTCAGGTCACAAGGCAGTCGCAGTTCTCGGCCCATTAAAAATACTAGCAGGAGTTTGACCGGTTGACTCGTGTACTGCGGATCGATAGGCCATCAGGAACAATGAAGATACTGGTCCCAGTCTCTTTGATGGTCAGAGACAACCTTTGGACAAGTGGCGGTTGATCGTCCTGTTCATCCGTTCCACCATTCCATCGACTGCGGATGTAGGGCCGTGTTCTTGTTCTCGGATGTCAGCGTGAATATTTCTTGAAAAGGTTATCTAAATTTCTGCCTTGATCCGAGTGCAGCCATGGAAACGACGACATCCATTCTTCACAAGACGTCGGCGAGGTGATCTCCTGGTTGGGCAGGGCATGGGGCTTCCGCCCACTTACTGAAGTAGTCCATTGCCACAAGGATGATTTATTCCCGTGGTCGGATACGGGAAACGGACCGGCGATGTCAATGGCGATTCCTCGAACGGGCTGCCTACGTTGTATTTGACGCATCGGGGCCTTGGTCGTATTCGAGGTATATTGCTAGCAGCACATACAGCGCACTTTCTGCACCAGTCCGGGACGTCAGCTTGACAATTGGCCCAGTAAAACCGTTGCCTCACTTCTGCAGGGTCTTCGTCACTCCCAGATGTCCTCCGGCGACTCCATCATGGATTTCCGCAGCACTTCCTCTCTTCTGTTCCTGGGAACAATTATTTGGCGTCTGTCTTCCCACCAATATCGGCCTCCCAACACCCTTTCCAGGATCCCATTGTCCAGAATAAGAGGAGTTCCATTGTGCCCAATAGGACTTAACAGCCGGCGAGTAACCTGCGACTTCCTGCCATGATGGTCTTCAGATTGCCTTCTTCCAGCTGACGACTAAGCCAAGGTCGGGGTCTCTCTTGGTCTTTCTGGATCTTGCTGTCATTCCAGTTGTCATCCATTGCCGCGGTTCTACAAAGTGTTGCTTCTTCTCTTCTGCTCGTCGGCAATGTGAGCAATCATCTGACATGGTCTTCGCGACAAGGCATCTGCATTCTTATGGCTAGTTCCGGCTGGATGTCTGATCTCGAAATCGAATTCTTGGAGTTTTCGATCCAACGTGCTACTTGACCCCCCAGGATTTTTGAACTGTAAGAGCCATTTGAGAGCTGCATGGTCATTCTCACAGGAATCTTCTTCCATACACGTACTTGTAGAAGTGTTCCACTCCCTTTACAACAGCTAACAGCTCTCGCCTGGACACAGTAATTGCGCTTGGTTTGCTAAGGCCTTGCTGGAAATAACCAATGACCTTCTCCTGTCCCTCCTGGATCTGAGATAGGACAGCTCAAGTCCCACGTTGCTGGCGTCCGTATCCAAAATGAATTTCCCTTTGGGTAGGGGATAGCTCAGTATAGGTGCGTTGATCAAAGCCCTTTCAGCTTCTGAATGAGTCTTGACATTCTTCGACCACTGGAACTTTGTTTGGCCTTCCGTGAGCCTGGTCAGTGGTTTAGCGATGTTGGCGGAATCCCAGCACATATGGGCGATAGTATGTGCATAAACCAAGGAAACTTCGAAGTTGGTGAATGTCTTTTGGGATGGGCCAATCTTAACAGCCCTTGATCTTTTTGGTCATCCACCGCTACTCCTTCCCCAGAGACAACGTGGCCGAGGTATCGTACTTCTTTTGGAACAGATGGCTTCTTAGGGCTCAGCTTCAATCCGAGTTCCTCAGTCGCAGGAATACTTCCTCCAAGTTTTTCGGCGTGGTCCTCGAACGATCTGCCGACCACAATTATGTCGTCGAGATACACTAGACACGTGTTCCATGAGATCCCTTCAGCACTGTCTCCATCGATCTTTCAAAATGTGGCGGGAGCATTACAGAGCCGAATGGCATAACGGTGAACTGCCACAATCCTGGGCCGATGGTGAAAGCAGTCTTTCTCGATCTTCCTGAGCCAGTTCTACTTGCCAGGGATCCACTTCAAATCGAGGGTCGAGAAAATCGTGGAACCAGCCAACGTGTCTGGGTGTCATCTTTCGGGAGAGGGTAACTGTCCTTCTTCGTGACATTAAGTTGGCGATAGTCTACAAAAAGCGTGTCGATCCATCCTTTTCTTCACCAGTACGACTGAGAGGACCGAGGGACTGTCAGATGGTTCGATAACTCCTTCTTTTCCCATATCGCTGACTATTTTGTCAGCCTCTTCCTTCTTGGCAAGAGGAAGTCTTCTTGCTGATTGCCGGATCGGTCGGGCACCCCAGTATCAATCTTGTGCTGGACCACATTAGTTCGACCCCCCTTTTTCCTTGTCCGGTATCGAAGATGTCTTGGTACTTTTGACTAAATCTCTTAGTTTGGGCTGTTGAGCTGGTTTTATATCTTGGAAGAGATGGCAACTAATTTTTTCTTCGGGCCAAAAGGGGGGCCCGTCCCCCTCGACCCCCCGGATCCGGGGGGAAAGGGGCGGGGCGAAAAATTTTTTCCCCCTTTTTTAAAAGGCCCCTGGGAATTACCCCCGGGCCCTTTTTCCGGGGGAAAAATTTTTTTAGCACGTAACAGGGTTTTCTAGGGCAATCCCTCGCCCCAATTTTTTACCCCTGAATTTTCTGAACACCCCCACGCCCCCCCCTGCTCCACCCCGTCCAGGCGAGCCCCCCGGATGGGTTTAGCCCCCGGGTACGCTTTTTTTTTTTAGCCAACAGCACACGGATCAACTCTTTTCCCCAAAAATCCCCCCGCTCTTCCTCCATTGACACGTAGGACGCCGTCTTTGAAACCCAATTCAAACCCTTTGGAATTAAAAGATGTCCATTCCGATTTTTTTCCCCCTCTTCGATGTCCCCAAGTGCCTGATGTTTCACTTTTGTGCTGTTTTAAAATTTTTCAATCGGTAGCCGCCATATAGTAGCTGGCTCCCCTGTTGCTGTGCGTAGCCAAGTTGTGGGGGTTTAATTCGTTCCGGGGTTCTGGGGGAAGGGCCCCGAAAATTTTCCCCAGTCGCCCCCTGTATCAAACAGCATGGTGAAAGGGGAAAAAATTTTTTTGAGAAAAACACCTCTGTTCTGTCTTTTCCCCGGGTGGGCCTTGGGGTTTTTTTAAACCCGGGGCTTGGGGGGAAAGGCCGACTTTTCCCCTTCCTTTTACCCTTTTTAGTTTTCCTGCATCGGAGTCGTTTTGAATTTTTTGGCATTTGCTACGCACATGCCCCCTTTTAAAAATTCCCCGCATCTTATCTGTTTTTTTCAGGCAAAATTTCCCCAATCAGCATGTCTTGGGAGTCTTCTTCAATATTTCCCCAAATTTACTTTGGTTTTGCAGGATTGTTTTTTTTTCCCTTTAAATTTCCCGGGGCTGCCAAGGGGCTCCAGATGTTTTGGGGCGAGCTTTTTTCAGGGGGTTTCTGGTTTTTTTGGTCACGAGTCCATCCAAAAATTTTTTTTAAACCCAACCCCTCCATTACATTTTCCGGCGTGGCTGGATATGGGGGACGGCCAAGCGTGCAATGGTTTAAATTTCCCCTTTAAGGATTCCCCTTTTTTTTTAGCTTTTTTTTGGTTTTGGGGTGGTTTTGTTTTCCCATATCGAATTTAGATGTTTTAATCAGCTGATCGTTCCTGTTCCTTGGGCGGTAAAGGTTGTAGAATATTCGTCGCTTCTCCGGTAATGCAAGTGTCAGTGCTAAAATCTTTTCCCCTGCATTCCATCCTTTTTTTTTTGGCCGCTGCTTCAAACTGTCGGCGGTAATTTTCCCCCTGGGTTTTCCTGAATTGAGGCGGCTTCATGGAAAGCTTCCCCATTTTAGAAATGACCTTGACATCTTTTTTACCCTCTTGGGCTTTTTCAAGTTCAAACTCAAGTCCAGCATTGATTTTCGTTAACCATCCTGTGGGGGGGCGCACTATTAATTCGGGTTTTTTCCAGCTTCACCTGTCCTTTTATTTTTCCTAAACCCCCTGATTCCGTCTTTGATTTTAAACTTATTATTTTCCTTCATCCTTTCCCTCTCCCGCCCCCGGGGGGTTCCTATTCTTTTTTTCTAGACGATTCCCACCCAGAGTTTTTTTTGGCCTTTGGGTTTTCAAGGGCCTTATCTTCCAGGCTTTTTTGAAGCTTCTTTCCAGATTTGAATTTTTTTTGGTTCTCTTAGATTTCTAGAATTTTCTTTCCTTCTCTTCCCGATTTTTAGCTTTTTCCGTTTATTCATTAAAACTTAAATCACCGGAACTTGAATAAAATGTTTCGGGGTCCCACCTTTTGTATAAGTCCTTCTGCAAAGTCTTTCCCCGGGTACTTTTTTACCTGTTGCCAGTTCCCTTTCTAACCCCGTTTTAATTCGCTACCTTCAAATCCGGGGCACTTTTCTTAAACATTTTTTTGACGAGGTATCAGTCTTTTTTTACAGAAAAGTTTTTTCAGTTTGGCCAAAATTCACCGCGAATTCTTTTTCCCCGGGCCACCAGTCCATTGTCTTTTTTCACGCGAAAGCGTATCGTCTTATTTCCACGCACAATTGTCCACTTGGAAAAACCGGGCCACTGTTTTATTTTGGGTACAAAAGGTCTATCAATTAATTTTTCTTGACTATCCAATCCCGATCACTTGTTTTTTTCAAAATCTCACTTCCGAACCAATTGTAACGTAAATAAACTTAACTTGGTTTTTAATTTATTTAACACTTAAAAATATACAACTTAATTTATATTACTAACTACGTTTTGGCTCGATCGCATGGGCTCGTTCAGACTGTCCGTGAGACTTGAGGGCGGGCCCTTTATCTCCGTTACAAATTCCGATCTTTCGAATTTGGCAGTTGGGACGGCATGTTCCAATTGTTTCCAAATTGACCGTTGTTTTCCGGGCGACTGGAGGGTTTCCCCCGAATTTTCCCCGGGGATGATCTCATCGCTGTCGATGGCAACGCGTAAGGCGACAGGTCCGGCCTAGGTTCGTTACAACCTCTTCAAATACTTCATATTCCACAGAACTGCATTCGTGAAGTGTTTGCCACCATAAATCCGCTGTTGCAAAATATGATGCGAAACACAATTGATAGAGCCAGAAGAGTTGACGGAATGCATTTCGACCATTCAGTTCCCTTCAATTGATGTTGGTAGGTATTATGGGTAGTTTTTTTTGTTGGAATGAATCATAAACTTTTGTTATGTTGAAATTGTTTTTAAATTCAGTTTCAATCAATTTTGTACCCATAGCATACTGGATGAGCAATATACCCCATTTTTTTCCGTCCTGAAAATTAGAATCTAGGAAATGTGTGTCTAAAATATGTTATTTGAAAAAGTTGACTTTTTTCCAGTTAGTGGTTTCGGAAATATCAAACCGCCATAGGTACGCAACTAGGCGGAAAAAACTGTCATATAATATTTTTTACTCATCATTCATGTCCATCAGATTGGTTGAAGTGGGTCCAACGCACTCAAAACTATGTGATTTTACTCAGAATCGTCGCTATAATCCAAATTCCATTTGAAATTCCCAAGTTGGGTTCGTTTCCTGTGGAATCGGAAGTGGTTGGAGAATATGGAATATTGAAATTAATTCCAATTTTCGAATCTAACTCCCCTGGGGGGCTTGAATCTCAGACAGTCGGAACTCTGGAAACCATGGCCTGTCTGAAGAATACATAGACACCCAGTGTGTGTGTATAAATGTACTCTCAACCTCCATTATTTGACATTCCTGATGTTTCACACGAAACCCATGGCATTGAAATTATCATTATTATCATTGATAGCTAATACTATTTCGAATCTGGGGTTCGTGTATATTGAAATACCCAAATAATTATCGTACGTTTATTCACACTTCACAAAAACAACACAATAATACACTCTGTCAACTGAATAAATGTGTCACAGTGGTTGGTTGGTTGGTTGAAAACTGTCGAGCCAGAGACAGGGTTGGCACTTAGCTTCCCTCGACACTGCGACCAGCTGGGGTCTATTGTATCACTCTGTCGTCAGTGGTTCCTCATTCAAACAGGTTTGTGCCTTTAATTGGGTTTAGTAGCCTGTTAATAAGGTTCTTCGGATTCATGTCTATTTCCGGGCTGATCTCTCCAAAGGTTTTGTGTCGCCTTCTCCTTAGGGCGTCACAGTCGAAGATAATATGAGAGGCAGTTACCTCCTCTTCATCACATAGCCTACACTCCACGGTTTCCCTGCGTACTCCCATGGTGTTTTCTAAGGCCGCAGTGTCCAGTCAACAGACCCACTTGCTGTGTATTTGCTGTGTATTTCCCCGACAGTTTGATCCCAATATTGTTGGTGTCTTCTTTTTATCCACTCATCGATCAGGGTCCTGCATCGGTTTTTGTTGATCCCATGCACAGGTTCTGGCCCTGTGAATAGCGTTTCAGATACTTGTCTATCTAGCTGGTCCGCTTTTACGTTGCCTTCAATGCCTCTATGACCTGGCACCCACATCAAGGTGACCTTAATGTATTTTGCCAGCTCGATGAGGTTCTGGAGGCAGTCCCAGACCAGTTCAGACTTTATCTGTATAGAGTTGAGGGCTTTGATAGCACTTTGACTGTCAGGTAGAATGTAGATGTGTTTTTTCCTATAACCACTTTCTAGATTCTCCTGAATGCATACCATAATAGCATGTGTTTCAGCTTGGGATATCGTGGAGCATTTGCCAAGTGGTATTATGTTGTCCCTTCTTTGCCTCACCCCATGTATTCCTGCTCCCGTTCCTCCAACTGTATTTGAACCGTCTGTATACCAGACTATGTCCGCAGTTGATTGTGATTCTATACTCGGGGCCCATTCAATTCGTGTTTCGAATGGTTTTTTGACTGAGCATAGGGGTTGCATGTAGTCTGAAATCATTTCGAGTTCGTCGATGTTGATTACTTGAGTGATTCTGGCGTATCCACTTGTTCGGATTCTCCAGTTTTTTGTTTGTTTAAGTCTGTATGCAATGATCCTGGCCTCTCCAATGACATGTAAGTCAAGGGGTTCGGGGTTTAGGATGATTTCCATTGCAGCTGTTGGAGTGCTATTCATTGCACCCGTGATGCAGAGCCTCTGGATTTTTCCAAGGTTGGTTTTTGCCTGTCTTTGATTTGTTTTTGGCCACCATAAGAGTGAGCCATAAGTTACTCTTAGTCTTATTTTCGCTGTGTAAAGCCAGTGCATGGCTTTCGGTTTGAGCCCCCAGGTTTTTCCAAAAGCACTCCTGCACATCATGGAGGTTAGCTTGCTTTTATTGGTTACATGTTGGAAATGCGGGTTCCAGGTTAGTTTCTTGTCAAGAATCAGCCCTAGGTATTTCACCAGCTCTACTAATTGTAATGTTTCGCCGAATAGTCTGAGAGGTATGAGATCTCCCATGTTTCTTCTCCGGGTGAAGGGAATTAGTGTTGTTTTGTTCGAATTTGCCCGTAGGCTGTCTCTGTTGCACCATTCCTCTACTGTCCTCAGTGCATTTTGCATTAGCTCTGAGGTTGTTCAAGTATTCTTTCCTTTGATGAAGACGACCAAGTCATCTGCATGCCCTTGAGAGTAATACCCTTGGTTATTCAGAGAAATCAGCAGTTCGTCTACAACCATGTCCCACAGTAGGGAGGAGAGTATGTCCGCCTGTGGGGTACCTCTGGGAATTTCAACCTGCTCTGTTTCCTCGAACATGTGTCACAGTACCTGCACTATTAAAATACCCCACACGATACTGTACTTCTGAACTGAATCAATCCTCTGATGAACACCTAGTGTTCATTGAACAACTAACTGATTCCGCGACACCCACTCATCCTTTTATATGGAGGTCATAAGCACTCGGAATTTCTCGCACCTATTTTCAGATCCTTCGAAAAATTGTGGTCTTCTGGTGGGAAAGCCCAGCATAACTGTATTCGTAACATTACCCGTCCTCTAATTTTTATCCCGACCAGAAGCCATCAGCTCAACGTGATAGGGCTTCAGTCTTTCCAGATGGACAATTTTCATCCTAGTCCTAGGGCAGGGCTGGATTCTGTAAACTACGTCGTTGATCCTCTTCTTCACCTAGTACGGTCTTTCACAAAACTGCGTTTGTTTGGGGAATATATTTCTCTTCCTACGTGAATTGTACAGCCAAACTTGGTCTCCTTCTTTGAATCCTCCTAAATTGTCTTTCAAATCTTATCGAGCTTTCATCCTGTCACTAACCAATATCAAACTCTTCCGAGCTATTCCATTGATTTTCAACTTCTTTCATCTCTGAGTTTGTCAGCATCCTCATGCACCTCTTTATCTTGGTTGCTTGCTGATCCGGACACAGGGCAGTTACTTCCGAAGATAACGCTAGTCGGGGTAAGCTTGGTTGAATCATGGGCGGTTGCTCTGTATGCCGTCAGAAATGGTTGTTACTTTCAGTATTGACTTCTGAATGTCTTCCAGAGAGTCTTTGGGGCTGGTTCAGTTTCTTTTCTGGAGAAAATTCGCTAACTACAAATGGGTGACGTTTTTTGAACTATTCTTTATTCAATGTCAACTTGACAATCCTTTCTTAGTATACAAGGGAATGTAAAATGAATGCATTAGGCATCAACAATATAACAATGGTGTCCGTTTCATATTCCTCCAAAACCTTGGAATTATGTTTTCTATTAGTCTAAGAGCCGGTGGGAGATCGACCTTTACCGATCTGATAACTCGATGAGACATATTTTTTATCAAATATAATTTATAAACAAATATGCCTATGATAACTTGCCTATCGAAAAGTGTTCATAGCTATTTTTAATTGAATTAATTTTCTTTCATCACCTTCACTCTTTTTATAACCGAATGAGTTTCATCTCAACTGACAGTTTTCAACACTCAGAATATGCCTTGGTAGGCTTGCCTACTTATTTCTGTGCATGGCTACCTGGCAAGCAGATGTGAACAGGTAAGTCAATGTAGGTAACTACACCGATCTGTTAACCAATCTAAATTGATATCATAGGTAAGATAATTTAATTACAAAACCAATCGTATAGGCTTGCCTGCAAAAAATCGCGTATAAAATATTATTGCCAAGCTAAAAAGTCTTAGAATTTTAGCTATTTGATAGGTGCGAGAGAGAAAGTAGAGCGTCCGAAGTCCGTGTGATAGAACAGGACACAACATAGCAGCTGCACGCTACCTGACCGTTGAATGTATCCGAGTTCGCATGCTCGTGTACATGTGAGTGACAGTGACAGCATTTATGTACACTCGACAGTAATTTTGAACTCTAATTTATTATAACTCTCATTTCGATCACAATTTTTGTATTATTTCACACTATATATACTTACAGCCATGAAATGATCAAAAATAAATAATTTAATATATTAATAAATAAAAAAATAAAAATTAAACAATTTTTTTTTTCATTTTGAAGCTAAATTTGAAAATGTTAAAAAAATCTATATTTTTATTTAAAATTAAATAAAGAATAATTTATTTATTATTCAAAATCAAATAAATGCCGTAAAGCGGAAAAGAAAAAGTGTTACCTTTGAAATTTTAGTATAATAAATTGAAAAAATCATCAATATAGAAAAATAAAATTTAACACATTTATGTTGTGAAAAGCGTTCATTACAAAGCATATCAAAGAGTTCAAAATTACTATCGAGTGTAAATAAATGCTGTCACTGTCACTCACATGTACACGAGCATGCGCACTCGGATACATTCAACGGTCAGGTAGCGTGCAGCTGCTATGTTGTGTCCTGTTCTATCACACGGACCTCGGACGCTCTACTTTCTCTCTCGCACCTATCAAATAGCTAAAATTCTAAGACTTTATGGGTTGGCAATATATTTTATGTACGATTTTGCAGGCAAGCCTATACGATTGGTTTTAATTAATTATCTTACCTTGATATCAATTTCGATTGGTTAACAGATCGGTGTATTGACTTACCTGTTCATGCGCAGGTAAGCCATGCACGAAATAGTAGGCAAGCCTACCTAGCAACTGTATGTTAAAACTATCAGTTGGGTGAAACTCATTCGGTTATCAAGTGAAGGTGATGAAAGAAAATTGATTAAAATTAATTCAATCAAAAATAGTCATGAACACTTTTCGATAGGCAAGTTATCATGGGCATATTGGTTTATAAATTATATTTGATAAAAAATATGTCTCATCGAGTTATCAGATCGGTGAAGGTCGACCTCCCACGGTCTCCTCTACTACATAGTTCGGTTGAATCTTCCAACTATGCCGTCCGACCGAGGGTGAAGCGCAGTAGTTCTGGTCTTGTTGATACCAATCAGCTCACAATTTTCCTTGAATAACTTTGACTTAAAATTCTTTCCTTGGTGGTAATGTAGCTCATTGGTGTTCCAAATCTTTAGAATATGTTTTCCACCAATGATCTCGATATTGTAGATGTCTCTTGGTCTGGAATGGCATAGGATTCTACCTATTTGCTGAGATAGTCCATGACAACAAGGATGTTTTCATTGCCATCATCCGTCACAGGAAATGGTCCGGCTACGTCAATGGCGATATGTTCGAATGGAACACCAACATTGTATCTCTCCATTTCACCCCAAGATCTTATCTTTTAAGCTTCAATAGCTCCGCACTCTGGGCATCTTCTGCTTTCTACATCGTCTCGGCATTGAACCCAGTAGAACCTCTCCTGATCTTGTCCACGGTCTCATTGACTCCCAGATGTCCTCCTGATTTCTCCTCGAAGATTTTCTCAGAAACTGTATCCATCCTTCTCCTCCAAAAGCAATTGGAAAATTGAATACATCCCATCAGCCCACTCCCATACTCTATTGAGTAGTCCAAATAGGCCAACAAGGAATTGGAGTAAAAGACCGCGAGGAAAATAGAAAGCAATGTGGAATAAAGGAATATGTACAAATATTACCCCTTTTCTTTCATTTCTCCACTGGAATGAGTTGAAATATTTGAATGAATCATTATGGAATGATATAGTCGAATCAATAAGGCAAAAAAACACTAAAACGTCTAAACCATTGAAACAGCTAGGATTTCGATGTCTTTTTTCAATGTTTGTTATAATCGCTTATTCAATATCAGAAACATTTCAGCTGGGCACTTGAGTATTTATACTGGGTGTCTCAATTTTCATGTGAGCCCCTCCGTATTCTCCGTAAATGTTGACGTAACATTGTAAAATTTGCAGGATCGATAGATATACCAAAAATACACCTAATCATTGAGCGCATTTTTGGTATATCGTATGATTTTGCTAGTTTCCTAATTCTACGTTAACACTCATAACATATATTCTGACTCTTCAGAACTGATCTATTTTTTTAGGAACAGAGTGTAGAGATAGTAAATTTGTTCTGATTACGAATCCGAAGAGATTTCCAGCATATCTTGCCTCCTATTATTGTTTTTCAGAAATGTCGGTTGGTTGTCGATTCTACGATTTTTTTTGTCGACATTTACGAAATATAAGAGGGTGATCCTCCATGAGAAGTGAGTAGAATGTTTCTGGTTCTGAATACATGTTTATAACAAACATTGAAATGATATCTAAATCGAAGCTGTACTGGGCAATGGACTTCACCCATATTGAACCACACATTTATTTGACTGAAATACAATTAACTTTCATTTAAGTGTTTTTTGTGATGGAAGCCTCTCTTTTTTTTTATTTCAGCTTGACTAGTTTTTGAGATAGGAGAGGCAATATTTTTGGAATCAGAAATGACGAAATTCTAGGAAAATCCTCTGTACAATTTTTTTTATAGTTTTGAAGTTTGAACTTGAAAATTAGCCGTCGGGTATGCTCAACCCTAGAAATTACATAGAAGATTGAGAGTATAGACGTGTGCTTGTTTCTTTAGTTTCGGTTGATTCTATCCTTAACGATTTCGATATGAACTGATAGTATTGTTATGATCCTGCTGGTTCAATCTGTTCGACGAGGTTTCTGAAAGATGGCTGCTCTGGATGGCTGCTCGATTGATGGGTATTACGAATTATTTCAAGAAAATCAAGGAATCGTATCCTCAAATATTCCACTCTATGTTCAAATATAACTTGAAGAGCCAGTTTCGAAAAATTAGTGACGTGTAGCCGCAAGTTGAATTGAGCTGTATAGACTCCAAAACAAATAAATAGTAGAATGATAGTTTGAGTAGAATATTTAATTCAGCTGTAAACTAGAGTTGATTATTATCAGTTATTCAGTTATATTGAAATTAAACCAATACATTGAATCCTCAAAGTATTTAAAAGTTTTTCTTAAACAATCACGAGTGCAAATTGGGACTTGTCCGAAATAGAATATTCCGCGGCGGCATATTCAGGATTTTTTCGAACGCTGTAGAATAACATGGGATATTTCTCCCCATAAGCTTGACTCCATTGGGTTAGTGGGGATTTGAAAATCTGAGAGGATCATTGTGAAATATTCGTTTTATGTTTTTCGCCTAATGAAACATCTCGATTGAGTGTTTGTGTAACCGTGAAGTCAATCAATATGATACCAGTTCTACATAAAATGAGAGTCCAAATAGTGGAGGTATCGATTGTGGTATCAAAAAAGAAGTATGGTTGATTTTTGACGATCATTCTTTGTCCTCTCTGGTGATTAGTGATATTCACCATTCTCCTTGGGAACGGCGAAAAACTCCATGAGATATTTCTTAACACCACTCACATTTTTGTGAAAATGGTACTTTTATGATATACAATTATTTTGAAATTTTTTTTGACAGTTCTAATAACCATTCAAATTTTGTCATTTTGTGTCATATGAAACAATTTCACCCAATCATGTCAACATTACACTGATAATTGTATTCAGTGCAATTATCAATCACTATGAAACAACTTCATTCCAAATAAATTTCAAAATGTCACGTTTTGCCAATGCGAATGCTCAAAGTGTAAATGCGCTAATCAAAGAAAAAATTCCCAGAAATACAGCCTACAGTCACAAATATATTTATGGAATATTTATGGAGTTCTGCTGCGAACGAGAATATGAATTGAATGAACATAGAAGCTTAGAAGAATTGGCGTTGATACTAAAAGATTGGGCGGTCAATATGAGAAAGAAAGACGGGACCGAATTTGAAGAAGCAACGGTGGAGATAATGTGGAACGTTTCGTGCAAACTTTTGCAAGAAAAGTACCATAATGACTATAATATTATGATTGACCCGTTTAACAATATAGTATTTGAACCAGCCCGAGATGCCCGCGATGCAATCAGGAAGAAACTACAAGCAGGTCCTTGTAAACGTAAGTCCAGTTCAGTTTCGTTAAATTTGTCTGAAGTTAACAAAATAATATCGCTATGGGATGAAAATACTCCTGAAGGTCTTATGCATAAATTTCACCATATTGCTGCTATAGAATTAGCGTGGTGAGGAGGAGAGGCAGTTGCTTGTCTGGTGGATTTTTTTCAAATCGAGAAAAATACCGATGACTCTCCAACAAATCGCATTGAATACAATCCGGTGTTCAGTAAAACGTGCCAAGGTGGTTCTAAAAGCTGAACAAGTAGTAAATGGTTGTTTTCCAATAGTGAAAGACAAAGCTGCCCTGTACGTCTTTTTCATAAACTGATATCGAAAAGAGGCGACAATATTACCTCACCACGACTGTTCTTGAAACCAAATCGACACTGGAAAAATGAAACTGAAAAATGGTACGATAATGTACCTGTTGGAAGAAATACAATAAATGGAACAAATTTGCTGCTGAGGCAATTGGCTTGAATGTAAAAGACAAAAAAATGACAAATCACTCGAATAGATCAACTGCTGTTAGCGAATTGGCAAAAAGTGGTGTAGAAGAACAACAATTGCTGAAAATTACTGCTCATAGCAATCAAAATTAAATTGAACCATACTTGAATCTTAATCAAGAACACCACAAAAAGATCATAAATATTATGCGTGGTAATGGATCTTCTATAATAGAGAACAGCAACGAATCTAACGTTGAGTTAAATTTTAATAATTGTACTTTCACTAACTGTACTTTTAATGAATAAATGGATGTTTCATTGTGTTATAAATTTTTTTGTCAAAAATTTTCCGCCAAATATCCCTCGGACATTGACAAATGCCTCATAATTTTGTGACAAATTTCTCAAGCTTGTTGCTTGGTAACAGCCCTCAGCCTTCGGCTTCGGGCTGTTACCAAGGAACGAGCTTTCGATTGTCATAAAGTTATCTCGTCTATTATCAATGTCCTAGGGATATTACTACTGAAAATTTCACCTCGATCGAGATTCAGAATACTCGTCACCTCAAATAGGATATATCATAGTTGAAAGAGATTGGGAGAAAAAATTTAATCCAAATCTATACTTACCGGTTGAAGATTCGATAGGGATAATGTTGATTTTCTTCCTGGTAATGGGGATCTTGGAATATTCAAAGGCGGTAGGGTTGTTCTCTTGGTAGGTTCCCATTTTTTCAAAATTTCTTCCCGTTTTTCCTGGAACAGGAGTCATGAAGTTGATTATCTTGAGCATGTTGGAATGGTATTGTTACTTATTATCAATAATACAAGCGTTTTTCTGAGAATTTGAAAAGTATACTATATTTTCAACGAATCATCCACTTGTTTATGTTATCAATATTACGAACAGAAGGTACAAATTGATCATTGTAATAATTACGCAGTTTTCACAATTATTCACTGATACTACAACTCTATGACGTAAGCTAAACCAATTTTGGAAATCAAAATAGAGATTTGTAAGTGATTCATGTTCTGATTTTATCAAAACTGCTCACAGCTTCTGACCTATATAATAGGGTGGGTCGATTGAATAATTGTAAATGGCCTATGTCGGTAAAAGTTGCATGGGGGTGTTTATAAAAAACTTTAATTTTTGTTCATTATTATTATTTGAACATTAGCCCTGCCCTGCAATGAAATGCTTGGATTGTTTTATGAACATCATGTTGTTATGATCAATCCTTTTACAAAAGAGAATTCAAACTTGCCACGGGATATCATCCACTATTCAACGTCACTGATAGATAAGACAATCAGTTTTATTTCATTACCGAAAACGAATCCATAATTCTAACACCCGTCCGAACACAAACAAAAATTAAAAATCCGATAAGCGACAGTCCCCAGCCCATCATTAAGGAGCCGTATACGACTCATAAAATCACAAGTTATCCTTCTGATAAATGTATAAACATCCTGTTGGTCATTATTCCCAGACTAGCCGACCCTACCTGTCAGGCAGTAAAATATTATCCAATTAAACAGAAGATACTGAGAACGGTTGCAGCAAACAGAAGCCTTATCATGTTACAAATGTCCCCTCATTAAAAAAACTCATAAAACACACTAAGTCCCGCCCCAGCTTCCGATCGAAGAATATTATAAAAGCCAACGGGAGCATAAAGAGATATCGATTCTATATAAATACGTGCGTGGGACTAGATTGAACATTATTGTGCTCCGAATTTTTACACGAGACACCACGTTAATCAGCCAACAAATCTTTTGTTTATAAAATCAGTCGTGATCAACAAGTTACCAACACCATACCCCATGGAGATGCTGCTAGACTCCGTGAAATCTCCAGTTTCGACACGGCAGAAGCATCCTGAAAGGCATCGTAAACAATCTGCTCTACGACGTGAAACGTGGATCAGAAACCATGACACGTGCCACATCCCCCATTTTCAATTTTGCACTTTAATCCATCATCGGAACATGAGACTACTGGACACCAGAAACATTACCCGTGCGATTGTTTCCACTGCCCACCGAAGGGTACCCGGCATTTGCAGACCCACA